>CAJNJA010015710.1:1682-37092 GCA_905231915.1 Symbiodinium necroappetens | reverse complement strand
CCCTATTTTCGGAAACCCCCCAGATTTATGTTGCCGGTTCCTGTCCTCGAGCTCGAGATTCGGTGCTCGGCTTCGCCTTATAGGGCCTTAGGGCCTCGCGATCGAAGCTGAAGGAGACTGAAGGAAGCCTGGAGCATCCTAGGGCTTTCCCTTAAAGGGTCCAAGTACCACTATAGTAGGTACTTAGTAGGTATTTGGGCCCCAACAGTATATACTATACTATTACTTGGACCCTTTGACTGTTCTAGGTTGTGTAAAGGCACGTCGATCAAGTCCTCATACTTTCTACTGCAGCAGTTACTGAATGCATCCATACTGTGAGAGCCCTAAATCTTAACCCTATATAGACTCAAACCTTAAAACCTAAACCCTCAACCCTGAAGCCTAAACCCTAAACCCATTCAGTTTAGGGTTTAGGGTTTAGGGGCACAGTTGTGGTCACTGCATTTAGGTTCCTGAACAGAACTGCCCAGTTTCGGAGCAGCTTCAGGCTTGCGAAGAAATCTTCAAAGGCCACGGAGCTAACGTAGCGGCCATAATAAATAGAATTGGGTCATGGGGCCCATTTACTATATTATAAGGAACCCTGAGGAATAATGTCGGTAACTTATTTAAGCTTCTATCTTAGGCATTTTGGGAAAACGCTACTGTTGCATATAATGACAAATATCAGACCCCTCACAGTAGCATTAAATATCCTCCGGCCCCCTTAATGTTAATGATGAACCTGCCCGGAATACATTTGGTCTCTTGAACATGTCTTGTTGTGGGGTGAGGGGGAGGGTGTATAGCAATAGCGTGACGGAATGACAGGCCCTAAACCCTAAACCGCAAAAGCGGGGAGAGCATGGGATGCTTGGCAAAAGCTTCTCCGGCATAACCTCCCCTAGCCAAGGAGCACAGTAGTAGGGAATGCCATCTCGCACCGCCGGGGTGAAGCCTACGTGTGGTTCTGCTGAGTACCTCAGCAAAGCTGGCTGCTGCTGACAGTTATTAGGGTTAGGGTTTTACGATTATAGGGTTCCGTTTCTCCTGAAGCACCATCAAGAAGAAGGAACATTTTATGTTGGGGGTAGTCCGACTTCGAGAAGTGACGGTGAAGACTCGCTTGCTACACAAGGTAAGCCCAGAAAGCCGAACACCTGTTCTTCTAGGGTTTAGGGGTTTAGGGGTTCCGGGTTTAGGGTTTTGTGGTTAGGGCTTGGGGTTAGGGTGCAGGAATTAGGGGTTTGCAGGTTTGGGGCTTAGGATTTGAGTCTGAGTCAAAAGGCAAGAACGAATAATGCCATGGAGAAGAAGAAACGTGAAACAGAAGTCAGCTGTTCTAGAGGTTTAGAGGGACAGAACCCCTTCATTCCGAAGTACTCCTTAATTCATACTGTTGATGCAGGACATCTTGGACAACGTTTAACCCTCCGCTAAAACTCAATACCCCGCACCGCCTTTTCAATACTGGCAGTGACAATGATCTGTTGAAGATCGGGGCTCCCCCAATTTTCAGACACTAGCAGAAGCATCTAGCTCCCTCCCCTACTACTTTCAATGCTGTTAAACACCCCCACTGTAGTAGCATACCCTAAAGTACCCTTACCCAGAGAGCCCAATACCCCTGAATCAAGGAATAGACCCTTAAATCATAATATTAAGGCCCCCCCCCTATAATTTAAGGTATATATTCCTTATTTAAGGGGTATTGGGCTCTCTGGGTACTTGAGCCGGATCTTCGCCGACCGAATTCTTGCGCGATGATCCTGGCTTCCCCCTGGTGCGCTTCCTGAGTGTAACCCCTACCGTAACCTACCAAAACCTACTTTTTTGTAGGGTCCCCATCAATTCCATATTAGGGTTTATAATAAGAACCTACCATAAAGTAGGTTATGGTAGCTTAAGGTAGTTAGCCTTGATGACCCCGACCGTCGCCTGAATCACCCCTACTAAGGCACAAGCTTGAGGAGTAAACCCTAAACCCTAAACTCCCTAAACCCTAATTGGGCGGGGGGGGGGGGGGGGGGGAAGGAACCTTCGACATGACGGATTTACAATCGTAGTAATAACAAACAGCGCAATGAACAACAGCGTACAAGCAAGAACCCTAATGGCCCTACTACTTGCCATGATAACAGGCATAACGGTGATAAGAACGATGCTATCTGCTATCTTAATGATTCTAATACAGATGGAAGTTCATGCATCTGGGCAGGTCAAAGGTCTTGGGGGGGGGGGGTGCACCAGTGCGGCTTCGCCTTTCAAAAAGGGACATGTCCGATAATCCTCTAAGCGCTGATGCATGCTACCTGAAACGCGATAGCGCAACACCGGCGAAAGGTCCAACAAAATCCCGTGGATCTAAGCCAAAGACCCTAAACCCCTAAACCCTTTACCCCGTAACCTCTCAGCCAAAAACCCTAAACCCCTAAACCCTACGCCCTAAACCCTCTGAGCCAAAAAACACAATCCACTTTGGGCCCCGAAGTTGAAAACACGTTTCCTGCTTTGGCCTAGCTGGATCACCCGGGTTCTTGATCTCAGTATTACCCTCGTTCCTCATGCCATTGATATTCACGGGATACCCAGTAGAGTATGGTCTAGTCTAGTATAGTAGAGCAGGCTTAAGTATAGTATAGTAGAGTATAGTACAACTTATATGGTTAGTCCTCTAAATTAGGCTTCCCTTTAAGGGTCCTTTTTATAAGGGTGCCGTACTATAGTCGGGAAAAAGCGACCCTAATTTAGAGAACTACTTATATGGCATGACACCACAGAGACAAGCACTGGGTTCTTGTTAGGGGGTTTAATTTAAGTTACCATAACTCGGAGACCATACTACTTATTATAGTTCCTACTGTGGTAACTTACATTGATTACCCCTAGAAGGGACCCCTAATCCTAATACCCTATAAAACCCTTATATACCCCTTGTATAGTCTCATAAAGCCCCTATATAACCCCAAGGGTCCCTTTAAGGGTCTCTCCTTTAGTCCCTTGAAGCAAGGCACTCTTCTCCACGACAGCGGAGGATGCTCGAGTCGCGCGGGGCGTTGAGCGGCTCATTGTAGACAGGGTTGGGCTTCTGGCAACATTTCGGCGTGTTAAGAAGGAACTTGGGTTTAGGGTTTAGGGGTTTAGAGGTTTAGGGTTTATAGGGTTTAGCATTTAGGAGTTTAGGGTTGAGGAGATGCTCTTAGTCAAGGGACAGGGTCCAAGTTGTAGGTTTCGGCTCAGACTCAACGGCTTGATCTAGGAATTGTATCGCAGGCTCATGGTGCCTTCCCTACCTAGAAGCTTCTACTCTACCGCTTTTTGCGGGGTGCTCTAGTTTATGCTTGCGGCTCTGGGATGCCCTATCTAGAATCTGGCGCGACCGAGAATAGTAGTACAGTAGAACGGTGGGACTTTGGCTTGTTTCGGATGCAACGAGTAAACAAGCGAGTTTGCAGTGAATCAAGCAATCAAGCGTCCAAGTACCCAAGCAGTCAGGGCTCTATCCAAGGACCCAAGTAATGGGGGCCTTTCTTCCCAAATGCTATCATCTGAATAGCTTTTGGCAGCTACAACTGGGACCCCCAGAGGGTTATCAGGCCGTACTTGCGTGTTGGGGGTTCAAGCTTTGCATGTTGGGACAGGACCCCATTTATCATGTGAATGTGGGTCTAGGACTCTTGGTAGATTGCTCTTTACACCTATGACTCTCGGATACTGCAGGGGCCCGAATCATTGCCAATATCGTTTGGCTCTGTTTGAGGTACCCCATACCATAGCAGTACCCGTAGGTCCCTAAGTAGTTCCGTTTTATGGTTTATATCTAGAATCCGATAAGGTAATCCCCCAAAAGGAGCTACTTAGGGGCCTATGGGTACAGGGAACCAGGCAGCATCATCTTGGTCATGACTTAGGCTTCTACATATCTCCAAGCTCTCACCACCCTAAACCCTAAACCCTAAACTCGACATCCTAAACCCTAAACCCTACATCCTAAACCCTAAACCCTAAACCCTACATCCTAGACCCTAAACCCTAAACCGTGGCAACGGGTCTCCTGTGCGTTGTAGTTGTCCACGAACTGTGAATCGCAGTCCTTCTCGACGTTCCGGGACTGGCAGATGAAGGGAAAGCCCACCTTGGATTTTGGCGTTTGGTTTAGGGTTTAGGGGTTTAGGGTTGGGTTAAGGGTGCAGGGTTTAGGGGTTTAGGGTTGGGGGGACAACTTCGACGCTGGCATTCCTTTTCGCCAACGTGCAGGTGACACACACACACACACGCACACACACGCCCACACACGCCCACACACGCACACACACGCACACACACGCACACACACGCACACACACACGCACACACACACACGCACACACACACGCGCACACACACACACACACCCACACACACACACACCCACACGCGCGCACACACACACACACTCGCACAAGATGTCAACAGAGCTATGGCTGTCTTGAAGATCCGCAAAGGGTTCTGCAATTTGGGGCGAACTCGCCCATTCGTATGTGCAGGTCTGGCACGGAGGAGGCCGTCATGGAGAACGGCCGATAGCGAACAAAGAGATCTGGAACCCCATTGTTGTCTTCGGTGTCGAAAACTGACACAGGGGGTCAGCATCCAGCAGCCAAAAAAAAGCACAAGTCGCATATGCAAATCATGTATCTCTCCCCTCCTGGCCTGCTGCGCACGGATTGAAGACATCAGTGACGCCATCATCATTGGAGTCCCCATTGCCAGAGTCGAAGACTGGCAGGGGACATCCAGAACACGCCGAACAAAAATCATTGCAAACCATGGCTTACCTATGGTCTCCATTGTAGTTCCTTTTTGGAGTTACCTTTTAGGATCCTTAATATAAAATTGGTTAAACCAAAAAAAGGAACTACAATGGAGACTATAGGTAGGGCTTTGGGTTTAGATGCTGTTGCCAACCCAGCCTGCTGCGCAAGGGTTGAAGACATCCAGGACGCCGTCTCCTCAGGCTGCCCAAGAGCCCCGACGGCGGTCATAGAAATAGGGCTTTAGGGCTTTAGGGCTTAGGGTTTAGGGAAAAGGAACCAAGGTGCCCAAAGTCATCTCAAGAGGTTGTGAAACCGTAATGCAGCTGGAGCTCCAGTCCCATTGGCATCGGTACTGCACGCAGGCCATTTCATGTTTTTTTTGGGGTCGCCAGGGTGTGGGCAAAATAGGAACAGTAATGGGAAATGGTAAGAATACAACCTGTAGTATTGGAGACAATAACAGTATAGTACGGAGGTTTTTGGGCTTGTGAGGTGGGCCGGGCGTCAATGTTCCAGACCTTTGTAGGTACAGAAAAATGCGATAGACCCACCCCGACACTTCGATTTTCGGAGTATATAGTTCAGGGTCAGACTTCTGAGCGATCTGCAGTGGTCGCGTCTAAGAAGCAAAGTCCCCTATATGGTACCCGTACAATTGCTGGGAACCCTTGCGGCGCATCTTCTTTCTAGATCCACAAGCCCAACCCCCAACGCCTAAATCCCAAACCCTAAATCCTTCAACCCCCAAAAACCGTAAGATCCTTAAACACCCCCCCCAAACCCCTAAGCCCTAAATCCCGAGGCCCCAAAACCGGAAATCCTAACTAACTCCCAACAAACCCCCAACCCAAAGCTCCTCAAACCCCCCGAAGCCCGAAGTCTCGGGGGCTCCCAAACCCAAAGTCTAAACTCCCTTTTCCCCCTAAGCCCGAAATCCCGCAGTCCCCAAACCCCCCAAGTCCGAAATCCCTAAACCCTTCCTTAAACACCCCAGAGATCCACACCCTACATCCCTAAGCCCCTAAACCCCCGAAACACCTCTAAAACCCCAAATCCTACATCGTAAATCCCCAACCCCCCTAGATTCCTAAGCCCCACAGTGTATTGATCGCACTGGCCTCTGCAAGCTTCTGAGAATGCTGTCGTGGGAACTTGCCGAGCAACCGCTGGTGGACGAGCCACCCCTCGAAATGCAGGAACATGGGTGTAGGGTACAGGGGGGTTTAGGGTTTAGGGTCTTTAGGGTTTTAGGGTTTAGGGTTTTGGGGTTTAGGGTTTAGGGTGTATAGTTTTGAGGGCTTAAGGGGTTAAGGGGTTGGGGGTTTAGGACTTCAGGTGTTTAGGGGTTTATAGGGCGTGCGTTTAGGGTTGAAGGGTTAAGGCCCCCTAACAGCAAGAAATTCACGCTGGAGTACGAGTGCCATATTTCACAAGGATAGTCCCGTACATTCGGGGTTTAAAAAAATAGGGGAAGGCGTTTCCAAAAGCAGGAAGGAATTTACATGGCTGCACTTCAAGAGCTTATTGGGATACGAAAAAAGGGATTTAGGACTTGGGTGTTTAGCAACATGCAGGGTTTAGGGAGGTTGTAGGAATGTCAGTTTGGGGTTTGCGGACTGGGTTTAGGGAGGCTGTAGGGACACTAGGGCTGAGGCTGTAAAGTAGGTATTCTTAAACTCCCAAATTAACTGGAGGCTACCACGAGATCATGCGTCCTGTTGAGGATTCTATGTTGGTAAGTTTGCAGCAGGGACAGCGCATGCCTACAACACAGATCAGATCTGGCAAATTTCGGACGAATGTCCGTCCTGTCCACCGCGGGTGTTCGTGAATGCTGCAGTGAGCACAGGGTGAGATGTCCGAAAATGGTAGCAAGGAGCCCGTAGTGCTGGACTCTGCTGTTTTGCCAGAGAATCTAGGTCAATTAGCTTGTTCAGTGGCGGAAGGGATGTGTCAATTTGAAGTGTGTGCCATCAGTGGTAGCTCTTTGAAGGGAATCTGAGCAAAAGCAGCTGCTTTTTGCCGAGCCAAGGAACCTTGCGGAGCTCGCGTTGTGGTTTCCACCTTCACTGAACACATTGATCCGAGTGTCCCTGTGCCAGATCGCACTCCCTGCACATAACATAAACATGAGGGCAACAGCACGCCAGTAGATAGCAAACCCCAACATTCCCGGGACCCCAGTACCCGTCAATCAAGGAACATATCTTAAATCATACTCGGAGCTCGACTGTAGCAACTCCATACCCATAGGCCCCCAAGTAGTTCCTTTTTGGGATTACCTTATAGGACTCTAAGTTATAAACCACGAAAAGGAACTACTTAGGGGCCTATGGGTAATGGCTATGAGGCTCTCCGCGTGCACCCGTCAGTGGTGCAGGCAAGCCTGCATGGCACTCCGTAGCGCCAACCTCGAGCCCAGACAGACATGGGAGTTTCCGAAATTAGGGGTACCTTATTCTGGGGTCTTTATAATGAGGAGCCTACTATTTAGGGTACTATATTAGGGTCTCCTGTTTTCGGAAACCCCCACATGTGCAGATGTGCTTGACCTCAAAGCTCAACTACTGTTGATGATATAAATCGTGCATGACCTTAAGGACCCTAAACTATAGGAATTATGGTAATATTCCTTACTATGAATCATGAAGGATTTGTATCATCAGCCGTACTGATGAGTTGTCCACTGCTCAGTTTCTACCTCTTTCCACGCCACGATGTGGGTAATTGAGCTACCAATGAGTCCTGGGGGTCCGACTGTGACTTTGGAACGGGCAAGTCGTCCAACTTTGCCCTAAACCCTAAACCCTAAGCCCTATTCCATTGACTCTTTGCGTCATTAACCATTTCTATTCTATTCCACGGCAGCCAAGCAGCCGACGGCTTTCGCTCGCTGCTGTCCAAGACTTTTGCAACCTCTTTTCATGAGCAGCAAGCACCACAAGACAAGTGGTCACAACTCCGCAAGAAGATCTACTGTGCATCTGCAACCCCAAATCATCCAAGCCACGCCAGCAACCTTCATTGGGTTGTTGAAGTAAGGATGGTCTGGGCATCCGTGTGAAAGAAGAAGCCATTCACCCTTGCTGGACCTTCTGCACACACAGCAGACACATTGAATACAGGTCGTCTGTTTAGGGTTTAGGGTTTATTGGGGTTGCTTTCTGTGTTTCCGGATGTATGTGGCAATGACTCGGCTGAGCAGTTCAGCAACGGCTGTGATAAATCCGAGAGTGTCGGGTTGACCACTGGAATCCTGAACAAAACTCTGAGCACAACACGCTTTAGGGGTTTTGGGTTTAGGGGGCTCTGCATTGAAGATATGGGAAGACTGACTAACAGCCAGAATCCTGTTTTCGCTGGCCAAGGCAACACACCCTGGATTCCTAGATCATAACCCCCCAACATGGACCAACCTAGCTGACTGTAGGTTATTTGAGTCCCCTGCTGGGCTTCGGGTGTTTAATGCTTTGCCGAGACATCGCTTTGGCTCGGCTTGGGGAGAAGGATTAAGCCATGCAGCAGTCTCCTGCAATTAAGAAATGTAGCCCGAGATATGGTAAGTACACCTACTTTGCGATTTGAAAATGAGTGCAATTTTGAACCAACTTCTACCCTAAACCCTAAACCCTAAACCCTGGTATCTTTTTCGTACTGCGGCAGGTTGTCTCCCTGGCCGATCAGGATGCAGATCATCAAGTCTCAATACTGTTGATAGTATAAATCTTGCATGACCTTAAGAAGCCTATACTATGGGAATTATGGTATATTCCTTATTATGGGTGATGCAGGATGTATATATCATCAACCGTATTTCCCGCGAGGGACTCCTGCTCTCGAGAAAAAGCTTATGCAACCCCCAATCCCACATACATGCATGTCAGGGCTTAGGGGTTTAGGGTTTAGGGGTTTTGGGGGTTTAGGGGTTTAGGAGTTCGGGTTTAGGGCTATGTGAAATTGGGCACATTGCGCAATTCCACCTCCAGCAACCTCGCAAAGGGCCCATCATCTTGAGAAACCTTTGTGTCTACTAGGAGTTTCCATAAACAGGGGAACCCAGTGCAGACCATACTATAACCCTTTTCAAACTTCATCCAATAAGGGGCTTTGTTTTGGGAAACCTAGAACCCGAAATATACCCGCAAAAATCCAAAAAATATCTCTGCGTATCCCGACAGAGCCATCATATCCGCCGTTTAAGCAGACCCTCGTTTGCTGGACAAGGGGCGTCCCTTTGGGCGCGGCCATGCTCAGGCTAGGCTCTCCACGTACACGACAAGGATTGCCTTAGCCAGAATTTAAGGCTTGGGGATTTAAGATTACCTTAACCCCAAACAACCTACCTTTTTAAGGACTTATATAAAGACTTCATTGTTTGGGGTCCAGGTGGGGCTTATAGGAGTTTAGGGCTGTTTGGTTGTTCTTGTGCGCCAAAATAGATCCCAATATAAGGTAATACAGACTACTATGAGTTCCCTGTATAATTATCTCTATAGAATATAGAACCCTGTCTACCCGTTGAAGTAGCCCGATTCTGGGAAACCCTCAAAAGGATTACGTAACCCCTGCGCTTGCGGATTGCTTGCAATCAAGCCACCGGGGTCCTCAAATGCCACCTGCCGTTGCACGTCTGAGCTACCCATAGCCTCCTAAGTAGTTCCTTTTTATGGTTCATATTTAGAATCCTATAAGGTAATTAATCCCGAAAAGGAACTACGTACTTAGGGGCCTATGTTCATCCCCGTCCCCTGAAAATTGACAAACAAATCCGAATGCAATCCCTCATGCTAGGGGACATGCTTGTCATCAGGGGTTTGGGGGGTTTGTTATTTGGGGAGGGGGTTTAAACAACAAAGATGTCGCTTTGGGGATTCCAAGATGTTTGTCTTGATTCTGGTCGCTTGCAGCAGACGGGTCGTTCTCTAAATTAGGGTCCCTGTTAGGGTCCTTTTTTATATGGGTGCCGTACTATATTGGGGACCTAAAAAGGTACCTTAATTTAGAGAACTGCCCAAAAGGAGGTTCCGAACCCGTTTGACTGGATTGAGGTGGGCCCCCGCTATCTTGCAGAGAAGGCCGGAGCCGCGTCACGAGAAGCCATAGCATCGAGGGGATCAGGTTGCATATGAAAGATCTGACTTACAAAAAAAATGAAAGGAATATCAGAACCCATGCTGACCCCTGTCCACCTGCGCAGGTCGCAATCGGAAGCACTGAGGAAGGAAAGGCTCAGCGACGGACCACACGTAGTGATACTCCTGTCATCACCCATGCGCTCTTCTGATCCCTTCCCTTTCTGTTGGGTTTGCTGACAGGAAGCCTGAGCTGAGCTATCATAACACGGATGCATCGGAAACAGTAAAACAAACGCTTCCGTATCTGGGGAACGCACGTAAAACTTCCTCGGCTGCAACCCTGGTCTGCTAAACTTTATCATCCTTCTCGCCGCTTGCATTCATCTCCCATCGGCCATTGCATTCATCCAGCTCGTTCACGTCGACAAGGCGGCCATCGCGTCCGTAGGGGCCGTGGATGGGGACGCCGTCCTGGAGAGCGACTAGGCCAATGCTTACAACCTTCGTAAGCCACAGAACCAACTTACTTTTTCGCGTCAGGATCCTTACTAAGTGCCCCTGACCTTGATAGTCGTCTCTACCCATAGGCTCCTTAGAAGTTCCTTTTTGGGATCACCTTATATGATCCTACATATTAACCACAAAAAAGAGCTACTTAGGAGCTTATGGGTAGCTGGGTTCAGGTTCCGGGGTAACTGGCAGCTCGGCAGCTGGAAGTCTTAAGAGTTCGGGATTGAGATGGGAAGTCGGAACCCCAAGATGGGGCATGCCTAATGATGGATTTTTTTTAAAGTGCAATGGTCTCTTTACTCCGCAGCGACGAAGGTCAAAAACCCGCCAAACAAGGCATACACTGTGAATGTGGCAGTCATCAACAAAGATAACCTGCCACAAAAGAGTGACATCGGCAGAACACCAGACATCACACACTAATGATGGGTTTAGGGCTTAGGGTTTAATGCCTGAGTAAAGCTTTCTCCGGAACAGTAATTTCCGAAACCCGAATCGCAAGCTCTAGCCAGCCCTCTCTGGGCGGTCTTGGGGTGAGCATGTCCGCACAGTACTGCATGCAGCTGACGGATGCTACACCCCAAATCACAATCCCTAAACCCTGAACCCTAAATCCCTGAACCCCAATCCCTCTATATGATGAAAGCTTGGCAGTCCAGAGCGTAGCCGAGGACTGGCGAGGGCTTCGACAGTGTCGGCCAAAAAGCCATTGGGTCCTGATTTCACATGAGCAAAAGTTTAAACTCCTTGCTAGACTAGGACTCCCTATACTATCGCTATATATGCCCCCCTTACAAGGAAGTTTAGACTGTAGCTCACATGGTATGGTTTTCACATGGTAGCGCTTTGGTTCAAGGCTCCCCAAACCTATAAGGATCTCAGGACCCGAAGAAGGAAAGCAACAAAAGGGCCCACCACGGTTTAGGGTTTAGGGTTTAGGGACCAAGAACTTTTGTCCCCATTGTAGTTCCTTTTTGGAGTTGCGGTTTAGGATCCGTAATATTAAAATCGGTTCAACCAAAAAAGGGAACTACAATGGAGACTATATTAACCCATGCGTTCCAGCTGCAGGCTGCGCCCACCAATCTGTACGGCCAGGCGAGGCCAAGCCTGCTTGCGATTGGCTCAATCTGGATTTAGGGGTCAGGTAGGTTTAGGGTTTAGGGTTTAACGCTTAGGGTGTATAGGGTTTAGGGTGTAAG
The DNA here is from genome assembly GCA_905231915.1 of Symbiodinium necroappetens. Classification (NCBI taxonomy): domain Eukaryota; class Dinophyceae; order Suessiales; family Symbiodiniaceae; genus Symbiodinium; species Symbiodinium necroappetens. The sequence continues at coordinate 25,527 of CAJNJA010015710.1, read as the reverse complement.
GCGGTTAAGGGGTTAAGGGGTTTGGGATTTAGGGTTTCGGGTTTTGGGGGCTTAGGGGTTTAGGGGTTGAGGGTTCAGGGTTTAGGGTTCAGGGAGGTTTAGGGTTTTAGGGTTTAGGGTTCGGGGTTGAGAGAAGTAGGGGCTTTTGCATGATTGCAAACAAAGGGTCAGGAACATGGACAATTACGTGGACAATTGGGCTTACATAGGGGATGTATGAAGGAATGTAGTAAATGCCAATCTCGTTTCAGGTCCCAGCACTATAGCTGTAACAGGGAACCTGCAGGCGCAAGTTGGACATTGCTTAGGCCGCTACGTTATCAGAACTACCCATAGGCCCCTAAGTAGTTCCTTTTTGGGATTACCTTATATCCCAAAAGGGAACTACTTAGGGGCCTATGGGTAGAGAGATCGTAAGAGCATTGATCCAGGGCTTCGGATGGACGCGGCTAGCTGACCGTACATCCACGAGCTCCTTGAGCACAGGAGAGGCGAGCTTCTGTCTGCGGGAGATATTGGCGAATGGTGGCAGAGATCCTTCCGAGTGCTGGAAAGTCTCCAGCCACAGCCTGAAAAGTATTCTGTTGAGTTGGTGTTCGAAGAGCGCCAAAGTGAGCTTCGAGGATCGACGGCTTCTTGGCCACCATGTGGATAAGAACGCAGCTTCCCCGCTGTGTTACTCGAGAGACGAGTGCACTCGTCTTGCAGCATTGGTCTATGGGGTGTTGCACTTGATCCGCACGGGAGTCCTCGACCCCGACCTTCCTCGAGTGATGCGCTTGAAGGCCCTGGTGGAACAGGGCGAGACCTTGAGGGGGCGTCATCAGCCCGGGGCTTTCCTTGCATGGTTTTTCACTTGTAACTTGAAGGTTCAGGGGATTTAGCAGATGAGTTATAAATTGGGTTCTAAGCAGACTCTACAGCCTACTTACCTAGTCCCATGATTACCTAGTCCCATGAGCTTGCAAGTGCCTGCGGCACGTCACAGGCAGGGCTGCCTGGCCTTGAGCTGACAAATAGCAGGATGCCGGGAAGTGATAGTGGTAGTGCCCATCAGAGTCCACATGCCCGCCGCAGTCGTCGAAATGCCTTGGGGGCAGGCTTATGGTGTTGTGGGATCATATAGGGGTTCTGCAAGGACCTTTTGGGTTTTCTATGGTCCGCTGGTAGGGGGTTATAGCCTACGAGACCAGATGGAGCTACACAGGACCAGGAGGCTCGGGGTGTACATAACTTCTGGGGGCTTCCGAAGATAGGGGACCCTAATATAGTACCCCTAAATAGTATGATCCTTATGATAAGGACCCCAAAACAAGGTACCCCCTAACTTTCGGAAAGTCCGTGGCTTGGTACATGAATGCAGGAGAGGTCTGGTGGATCAGGCCGTGCAAGCACAAACACTCAAGCACAAGACAGCTGTCGGATGGAAAGGGGCCAGCTTAGCTGTCCCAGAAAGCCGAATACAATTCAAATCAGGAAGATCGGATAACTCATCGTAGCAGCTGATTTGGGTAGTCTTCCTTGATAAGGCGGGGCTTTGGGCTATCTGGTTTGGCGTTTGAGAACAGTCCGACCAAGTTGACCCACCAAGATGTACTTCTCGTTAGCAAAGAATGAAATGATGGATCCTTATCTTAGGGGCTGAGTACCCTAACCCCAAGAAGGCTAACCTTTCAATTATGGTAGGGTTATATGAGCCCAAAAAGGTTAAAGGTTACCTACTCAGCTACTAAGTTATGGTAGCCCCTCTATAACCACCAATAACATAGTGGCTTCCATGTTCGCTTCCCTGCAGCGCAGAGGTAAGAAAATCCAAGAGCGGGGCCATGCTGTTGGCATGGAGTGACCATGATGCTGATGGGCTCCGATGAGCAAGACTCCATTCAACGCCTCATATGCAAGCATTCATTCAAAGCCGGCTTTCTGAACACCTAGACTTGGGGAGCCACATTGTCCTAGGGACCCGCAAAGGGACAACAATGTTATGAGAATCGTAGTTTAACTCTTCCAGTCCAGTGTCCGCACGAACCGCTTCTTGGGGGCACACTTTGATCTGCACAGGCCTCCTGCGTACATATTTCCTTCTTGGGTTTCTTCTGGTTTTGAGTAAGGGATTGCGATATGCGGGCTTATAGGGTTTAGGGTGCTGATCCCTTACTCCACCCAGACTGGGCAGAGTAACAGCGACTTAAGGACAGACAGATCCTCCTACTCCTAAAGGTGTTACCGGGGCTAAGGTTACAGGGACACACATCGATTAGGGTTTAGGTTTGTTCTACAGGGCCTGTTCAAGGGGGGAACGTTGGGAATACACTTTCTTGAAGGGAGATCCCAGCCAAGCAGGGACCTTGCCTGATGGCCATTTCGGGGACACACATTTCAAACCCCCATATCAAGAGTGAGGGGGCAGATCGCTCCGAAAGATTGTTGACTCATGCAAAGCTTCAAATAGGCGCCGGCTTGCACTTCGAGCGGAACATGATGCATGTGCGCTACATCACGTTGTTAGTTCCGGCTTTGAGATTGCGTGGCTGAGGGAACTTAGCAAGTCCTAAACCCTCAACCCCTCAAGGAACCCCAAACCCGAAAACCCTATAGATACCGCATAGTAACCCTCCAAAGAACCCTAAACCCAAAACCCCTCTAAATCCGTAAACCCTGACCGCCTTAATAATAATAAACCCCTAAACCCCTAAACCCTAAACCCCTAAACCCTAAACCCTTAAACCCTTAAACCCCTAAACCCTAAACCCCTAAACCCTAAACCGCCCAAAACCCCGAAACCCCTCCACTGACAGGCGGCAAATCCAACGATCCCGGACGTGTTCGCGAGACTGTACGGCTGGCTGGTCGCCGAGGCCTCCGAGGTTCGTAGCGTGTGGAAATTTCTCGGAACAGGGTTTAGGATAAAGGGGTTTAGGGTTTAGGGTTTTAGGGGCTTAGGTTTTAGGGTTTAAGGTTTAGGGTTTTTAGGGGCTTAGGGTTTAGGTTTTAGGGTTTAGGGTTTCAGCACAGGGTTTAGGATTTTAGGGGCTTCGGGATTGATGGGAGATGCTTGGCCATAAAGGAGCTATGGGAGTCTCTATGACAGATAGCTTCGATTCACGTTCATCTCGAGTAGAAAGCGAGTTACTTTGAGTACAAAGAGAATCTGGGTAATGCCTAAAAAGACAAAGCCACCGCGGAGGATCATGAATGATTCCTTGGGGATTGCTGTAGGTTACAAATATGTTTTGGTGATGGGGTCTGCTCTCGAGAATGGCGGCACCAGGATGTTGTTTCCCCAACCCTTGGAATCAGGACCCTCTAAGAGAGAGTGTGATAATCATAGGGGTAGGGGTTCTGGCTTCGTCCACCAGACTTAGGGCCTGGGGTATGTAAGGTACAGGGTACAGGGTTTAGAGTTAAGGCTAGGGTGTTTAGGGTTTAGGGTGTTTGGGTATAGGGTTTAGGGTTTAAGGTTTAGGGTTAAGGTTAGGGTGTTTGGGCAAACTGCTTACATACACTTCATCTTGGCTGCTTTGGGCAAAGAAAGCCCACAGACTCCAATATCCTCTTAATTAAGATATATAACTTATATTAAAATATCATTCTAAGGCCCCTATAATTTAAGGTATATTCCTTAATTAAGGGGTATTGGGGTCTCTGGGATGTTCGAAAGACCTGTGCTACATTGCCAGGCCATGGGCATGGGGCACAGAAGCAGAGCATTGCCTGAGATTCAATCCCACCTATAGTCTCCATTGTAGTTCCTTTCTTGGTTTCAAAGGTTCCTAAAAGGTAACCCCAAAAACGAACTACAATGGAGAGTATAGGCAGGTATCTCGTCTTTTACGCTGCACGCTTCGAAACCGGACGTCTTTCGCAGCGATGATTCCCCGCGTCGCGCTCTGTCTAGACCTCCCCCCGACACCTGTCTCAATAGCCTCCAAGCCCTAATCCGCGGATTTGAAACCAGGGCGCGGCCTTAAAACCAGGGCAAGCCCCTGAATCCAGAAGCCTTAACCCTAAACTTTAATCCCTAAAACCTTTAATTCTAGGGTCATAGTCACACATGGATTCATCGAGGGGCAGCTTCGCTCGATGCCACTTGAGGAGGCCGCAGCGACGCTGATGCGTGGCCTGACGCCCAGTCTGGGAAGCGTCAGAGTCCCTTTTTGCTCTTCAGGAGATCCCTACAAACCCTTCAAGAAAAGCAGCTTCCACTTTTTAACTTTCCCGGTCTTCTTTTCCTCTGAATTCTCCCTCATTCCCTACTCCCAACCCCTTACAACATGCAGACATACTTGATTCTCCATTATTCCCGTCGACGTTCCGTGTCTCTTCTGGGGACAATGCTCTTCAACCTCAGACTTCCAGCTTGTGGCACCCTAAGAAAAGCAGATTCTCAAGCAGCCTCCATATCATTCTGTTGCTTAGGGGCTGAGTACCCTAGCCCCGAAAAGGTTAACCTTTCAATTATGGTAGGATTATATAAGCCCAACAAGGTTAAAGGTTACCTACTCAGCTACTAAGGTTGAATTGCCGCATGCGTGTGAACTCTTAGTTGGCCGAACCGGTTTAGGCTCATGATCTGCAGAAGCCAGCTTTCGATGCTTGCATCACACACGCAGACCTTCAAAACACCTCCCGCTAACATGAAGATCATGGAGGCTTGAGTACTCGCAGTTCGTGAGAGTGTCTTCAAAACATGTGTCTCCGCTGGCCATGGCCTGTGCTCTGTAAGCCCCTCCCCGGAAGCGATAACCTCTGCACATCCGTGTCGATGACGCCATTCTTCGCTCTGGAAACCGAAACATCTCTCACAACAGTTGCCAGGTTTAGCCAAAGGAGTTCGAGCTTTCATTAACACATGCCTCTAGTTGAGGTACCCTGTAGTACAAATGTATGAGGAATCTCCCACCGTCAAATTGGCAGTTGTTTAGGCCCCTATAGTAAAGCATTACCAATCAATGGACAACCAAATGGACAAAGAACGTGGAAACTCCCTCATCCAGGCCTTGTTCAAGGGGATGTAAGAATTACTCATGCCACTTTTGCTGTTCGTTTGACATACCCTAGGCCCTACCTGTAAACGCAAAGACCTACCTTTTTAAGGAACTATATATAGAAACCAGAGTAAGAACCCTAAAAAGGTAGATCTTTCCGGCTACAGGTATGCCTTAAGGTCTAGGAGCCCATATTGGTACAACTCTCAAGGCTTCTAGATGTTACGCAGCCTCTCGCTGAACCATAAGAAGCCTAAACCCTAAACCGGCCAAACAATAGAACCCTGCCAACCCTAAACCCTAAACCCTGAACTGGCCAAAACAGAAACCTACGAGCCCTGAACCCTAAACTGGCCAAAACAGAAACCTAAGAGCCCTGAACCCTAAACCGAAAACTGGCCAAAACAGAAACCTAAGAGCCCTGAGCCCTAAACCCGACTTGAGCTGCGGCTGAGAGTCAAGGTATATACCTTAAATCATAAGATTAAGGCCCCTATAATTTAAGGTATATTCCTTATTCAAGGGGTGCTGGGCTCTCTGTGGGCGCCCTGTGTGCGGCTGAGAGACGCTGTCGTGGTGCCCTTGGCGACTTTGCGGCCTTGGCGTCCCTCTCGTCCTCCCAGGATGGTTCATATAGGCCAAGCAGTTCCCTCTGGGGGTTGGGTTTAGGGTTTTGGGTTTTGGGTTTAGGGTTTAGGGTGTTTTGGGGGTTTCGTGTTGGGGTTTTTTGGCGTTTGAGGGCTGCTTTTCTGGTGCGGGGGTAGGGGGGGGGGGAAGGACTTCTGCCCTCTTGACTGAGGGGCTCTGTCGGGTTCCATGTTTGCCGGAGGCTAGGCCTTGTAATTCCCTAGAATCCCTAGAAGGACCCTACGTACGAATGGTAGATCGAAATTCAGGGTGTGGGGTTTGAGGCTTCCTTTCCCTGACGCAGGGGACTTCTGTGAAGAAGATGGTGCAACATCTGAGGTACAGTCTGAACTCCTAAGCCGCCTTTTCTGAGTAAGCCCTACGATAGGGATCCCTATCTACATAATTCCCCCCCTATCCAGAGTTTAGACTGCTCAGATCTACAAAAACTAGTCTGCTAGAGATACCCCAAATCCCCCTTAACCCTACCGGTAGTCTCCATTGTAGTTCCTTATTTGGTTTAACCAATCTTATATTAAGGATCCTAAAAGGTAACCCCCAAAAGGAACTACAATGGAGACTATAGGCCCCAAATCCCCCTTAACCCTAAACCCGAAACCCCCAAACCCAACGCAACGCGAACCCATTCGACCTCCCTCAGGCGTCGCCAGGAGGAACCCGAGGAACTGTTCGAATTGTTGTTGTCGTTGCCGATAATAGTGTCACGGAGCTCCTGTCATTAGGGGTTTAGGGGTTTAGGGTGTAGGGATTAGGGGCTTAGGGGCGAGGGTTTAGGGTTTCGGGGTTACCTTAAACCCCGAAGGTAGGGAAAATAATCGCCCAATATCTCTAAACTTCTGGGGTCCAGGTATACCCTAAAGGTCATTCAAGTAAAGCTCTTCAACCCATCCGGAGGAGCGGGGGGCGTCCCTCCCGCGGAGACAACGTTTCACGCGCTCAGGTGAGCTTTCAATACCAATCCCCAGACTCCTGGACCATGTTGAGCAAAGCTTCACCTTGGTCGAGGCACATGCCAAACCACCATGGATGTGATGTCAACCGCGACTTGGTGTTGCTTACCTCGCCTTAAATTCGGGATCTTACCACGCTGGTTGCCCTCCCCAGTAAGGCCTATTATTTGGGATCTGGGGGCTAGTATGGGAGTGTGCATGAGGGATCCCAACATCATCCGAGGCATTTTCTGTAAGTAAAGGTGCTACACTATACACCAAAATATCAAAACATCGCACAGTGATGTCAATTTCATTTTCCATTCCTCGCCGTAGTAACAGCTAGGTAGCCACCTGCAATGGTACCCATCTTCCTTAATTAGAATGCTGAACCTCATGATAATGCAGCAGCTCCCATTATTGCCATTCGTCTTCTCCCGTCCTCATTGGGAAACCTCTACGTTAGACCAATTTCCATTTTCTTTTCCATTCCTCGGCGAAAAAATCTGCCCTAAACCCTAAATCGAAAAATTCTGAAAACTGAGCTCTGTGGCTTGCCAGCTTTGACAGCTGAGGTGCTCTGGGCATCCTGGATCCGCTGGTTGTACACGTTGTAGTGATCCTTATTAGGGTTAGGGTTTAGGGTTTAGATACTGAAACCAAACTCCATGGTGAATGCTTGCCTTAAGTGGTGATAGGCACATCATGGCGTGCTAAGGCCATGCTGGGCCCTTTTGTCTACGTTGAAAGGCCCGGGACGAGAAACTGAATGGAGCTCCACAGGCCCTATACCCTAAACCCCAAACCCCAAAACCCAAACAGAAAGAACCTAAGCCCGAGAGGTCCCCTTTAAAGGAGCCCTACCCATAGGCCCCTAAGTAGTTCCTTTTTGTGGCTCATATTTAGAATCCTATAAGGTAATCCCAAAAAGGAACTACTTAGGAGCCTATGGGTAGAGGTCCCCTTATTAAAGGAGCCCTGAAGCCCAAAAATGCTCAGAACATGATCGGCTGATAGAGGAGCGGATGCCAGGCTGCGACCATTCTGCACCGAACACCAAGCGGAGCACTTGGGGGGGACCCCAAACACCAAACCCGAGGGGGGGGTTTTCGGGGTTTAGGGCCTGGAGTTTAGGTCGTAGCGAATATGTATAGGGGTCTGGTATCTACAATAGGTGTCTAATCCTTTTTGCATTTGCTTGTCCAATATTCCAACCGTTTTTGATCCCCGACACTCGATACGACCCTTAATCGGCCCTATGTAACCCATTTACGGGTACCGCGTTCTTAACCGCTAATTGACAAAACCAAGACTCCAAAAAGGCCTTGTCCGGTATCTCACCTGGCATATGAGGGCATCGTTGTCATGGCTGTGAAACCCCTAAACCCCTAAACCCCTGAGAGGGGAGATCTTGCACCATCCAATGCCCGTTTTTCCCTAGGAATTGCTGAAAGTGAGAGATCCTTAGGTGGGGTTCTATAGGGTCTAGGGCTTAAGGGTTCCTTTAAGGGTTCTATAGGGTTTAGGTTTTAAGGGTTCCGTTAAGGGAACTATGGTGCAAGATTTACTCCCTCCACCACTGTGGGGCAGCTGCACAAGAAAATCAACCCCTTAGTGCTCATATTCCCCCACACCGATGGTGAATCCCCGGAAGATAAAACCATTGTACAACAAGGGGAGTATGCATGATCGGGTGGGGGGGGGGGGGGGGGATTTCATTCTGTGGGGGAGGTGATTTGATGGGTTGAGCAGCCAACTGCCCTCCGTTCTCAAGCCTACAAGCTTGTCTGGAAGCTGATGGAGACTGGCCCCTCAAAAGTAGGGGTATATGTATATGTATATGTATGTGTATCTATCTATCTATCTATCTATCTATCTATATATATATATTAAGTGTATCTATACATATAATATATATATATATATAGATTATGTAAATTAGGGTTTCGCAAAATTAGAGGGACCTTTTTATGGCTATGAGGATTGTAAGACTTTGGAGTAAAAATTTGGTCCCCTTACTGAGTGAAACTACCATATACATATATATATATATCTATCTATCTATCTATCTATCTATCTATCTATCTATCTATCACACACACACACGCACGCACGCGCAATGCCATTCCGGACGTTTCCTTTTACAAGCGCGCGCCCTTGCGGATCTACGGGTTCCTGCTTGTACACACATCCAGAACCCTTTATAAACTCCGTACGAGCATGTACTGTGTATAGGGACACGCATCTTATGGACCAGACCTTGATCTCGCCGACACCTGATCTTTCCAACCTCAGGTATGTGGCGCCGGGTTGAGGCTTCACCCGGCATTGGAAGTGACCACTACTTCAAGTAAGGTTAAAGGTAGAGGGGTGTCAGTCCTTACAGGGAAGGGAAAGGACCGTGTCCAAGTCCTGGGCTAGGGAAGCCACAACCACGAAACGTAGAAACAAAAACAGAAATGCCGAGGTGCAGGTGTTGGAAGGGCGTCATCCTCTGCACACCAGTGGTAGATGTTGAGAGGATCGAGCTGTGCCTGTCGCAGCACGGGCATCCTGCTTTGGACTCTCATTCTGGGTCAGCTTTGCGCTGACTTTTCTGTTGGTGCATCTGCTACTTTTCGTTACTTGTTCATGTTCATTGCTGTTCTGGAGAAAAGACTAAGAAAAAGGCTGCAGAACAATTGGCGAGATAGTTGGTGAGGCTTTCAGCAAGCACATCGGGGCCTGTCACAAAAAAAAAACATCGGTTCCCAGAATGCACACCCTAGTTGAACACCATGAGCTGTGGGCACACATGAGGGACGATGTCAAAAAAACGTAATTAAAGTTGATAGTAGTTCACATCCTACAGCCACATGCGTTGCAACAAGCAGGGCAATGTCACACTTGTCAAAAGGTAAGCCCTCCAACTTCGTAGCCCAGGGCCGCAGGGTTCTGGGTTGTTCAGGCGCACAGTAGGCTTAGAATGTGGTAGGTAGAATGTAGGTTGTGGGGTAGAGTCGAGTAGAGGTAGAGTAATTACCATTTGGCCCGCCAACAGGTGTAGCTAGGCGGCATTGGAAATGACGAACGTATCCAAGTACTCGATGAGCTCAGGAATCTGTCGGATGCCGTACACCTGAGTTGTGGGAAGCAAAAAAAACTATACCAACAGTCTCCATTGTAGTTCCTTTTTGGGGTTACCTTTTAGGATCCTTAATATAAAGTTGGTTAAACCAAGAAAAGGAACTATAATGGAGGCTATAGGTAAGCTTGTACATATTGCAATACTCAGAGCCTGACGCCCAAACCCAGCCCCTAAGACCTAAACCGTCAGCAGAACAAAAACAACAACATGTTTCAAGCCTAGCCGTAAACCCTTACGTGTGATTGCAATTCAAAGAGGCAAGGTCCGAAGCCTCCATAGTAGTTCCGTTTGGGGATTACCTTATAGGATCCTAAATACAAACCACAAAAAGGAACTACTATGGAGCCTATGGGTATCGTAAGCTCGAAAGAAGGGTTTGCCAAGCGCCTCCTACGGGTTCCTTCAACTACCCATAAGCTCCTAAGTAGTTCCTTTTTGGGATTACCTTGTAGGATTCTACACATAAACCAGAAAAGGGAACTACTATGGAGCCTATGGGTATGGCCGTGAAGCGCCATAGGAAAGTCAATGAGGAAGTACACAGGGGCCGTTTTTGCAGGTTTTCGCAGTTAGGAGGTCGGGGCTCAGGCCCGGGGCCCCAATAGCTACCCCTAACCCCCCAGGCACCTACTACATAGGGTACTAGAGCCCCTAGGGCCCTATGTAGTAGGTAGCAGGGGGGGGGGTTAGGGAACATCATCAGTCGAGGTTGATTTCATTGACGTACCCTAGATCATTCTACGAGGAACCTTGGACCCTCGTAACACGGGAGGGTTTTTTCTTTTGAGGGCCTTTTTCCGTCCTGCAACAGTCGGGAGAGCCTAGTTTAGGCAGGCTTGTAACAGCCCCTGTGGGCCATCGAGAAGGACATAGGGAGGGTTTAGGGTTTAGGGTTTTGAGTTTAGCAATCCAGCCCAGTGGCATTGTCCAAGTGGAAGTGGTCGTTGAGGCGCAGGTGGATTCCGGAGAAATTCGTGGGATCGTACTCAACCCTGGGACGGCGCAGGATATTCCTTTATCTGATAAGCCCCTGGATACTAGGGTATGCTCATAAGGAATACCCTCCCCCAAAGAAACATGGACAGTTGCATGGACCGTTTTGGGGTTCGATGTTTGTTTAGGCGAGGGTAATAAAGGTCCAACAGCCCATCCTGGACACAGTCAGGACCCCTTTTCGCATTTCTCGCAAGTTCCTTTTTTGGGTTCACTTGGATTCATGGCAAGGCGAACGTCTCTCTACCAGTTTGTGTAAGCTTGCCTCGGGCACTTCTGACTTCTGGCATGGTTTCTCTCGCCAAGAGGCTGCTGGATTGCGATGAACAGTCCGAAGCATACCTGCAGTGGCTGAATCTGCAGATGCTAACTACGATATACTGTAATGATATACTATAATCTACCATACTATACTATACTATACTATACTATACTATACTATACTATATTATACTGACTAAACTATATTCTACTTTATCTATCCCGCTCATCAACAAAAAACCGGCCAAGAAAGATCAGTCTTCAACTAATGGGCTGACTATCCTTGCCCCCAACTTAGGGGCTGAGTACCCTTGGGTTTAGAGTTTAGGGTTTTGGGTTTAGGGTTTGGGGTTTTAGGGTTTAGGGTTTAGGGTACCCTAACCCAAAAAAAGCTTAACCTTTCAATTATGGTAGGATTATGTGGGCCCAAAAAGGTTCAAGGTTACCTATATACTCAGCTACGAAGATGTATATACGCAAAAGATCAGACGGAGTAGGACTTGGGCATTGCATTGGAAGGCTTGGACCAATAGATCACAAAGGGGAAAGGATACCTACTACCCACCCAGCCCCCATCTAAACATCCTTGGTGTTCAAAAAACCCGGAGCTTGACCTCGCACCTTGTGCTTGAAGGGTCCCGACAGAACAAGGAATGAGACCCTGAACCCTCAAGGCCACAAACCCTGAACCCGAAAGGCCCTAAACCCTTGATGAGACACCATAGCTGCTCCGGTGGCTGCCCAGATGCAATGAAGAAGATTAATCGGGGCAGCATGCTCAACATTTTGTATTCCAACCTTTGCGCCAAGGTCATGCGGTGGCAGGCATGATTCAGGGCTAGGGCAGAAGGACCCTGCCATGCATCGACTCTCAGGGCTCGGCCCGACACGCTTCCGCAGCATTTCCCTGCACGTTGGGATGCAGTGGGGGTGAATGGCAGCCACTTGAAATGTGCTGTCCATGCCTGTCGAGACCACTATCTTCAGCATGGAAGTAGTCCGAGTCTGATGCGAACACTTTGGCAACGCCTGAGCGTCCAAAGCCATGCACGTTTAGCAAGGAATGAAGGAATGTATCCAGTTTAGCAAGGAATGAAGGAATGTATCCAGCAGGGAGGAGAGGGATGGGATGAGCCTCCTTGTTCTTGTCAAGGGCACAAGCAGTGCTTTTGAGCAGTATGTGCAGTCCTTCCGCTCCTAAGTTTCTTTTTATGTGTCCAAATAGCAAAGCCGATGGCAGAACTGGGCCTTTCTGGGAGTTTCTTACAAACATGCCTATTCAATCCCTACCAAGGCTCCCGACACCCATCATCTCCGTGCAAAAGATAGGGGCCTAAATAATTACCAATAGTATTCCTAGCGCTCCTTGTTACAAGTATAGTGCAATAGCTAGACCCTTAAATGTAGTTCCTTTTTTGGATGACCTATTTTAGGGTTAGGATCCTATAATAAGAAACTAAGGTAACCCAAAAAAGGTATTACAATTAAGGGTCTAGGTATGCCCGAACTAGTTGAAGGGGCCCCCGCATGTTCGGAAACTCTCTTCTGCGCGAGGCGTCCCTTTCCGTGCAGCGCTGATTGCTGCTGATACTCTCACATGAATGTCACAGGAATAGTAAGAACCATAGTAACTATAGTCTCCATTGTAGTTCCTTTTTGGGGTTACCTTTTAGGATCCTTAATACAAAATTGGCTAAACCAAAAAAGGAACTACAATGGAGACTATAGGTACTAGAATGTGATAGCGCTAGTTACAGTAACACTGCTGATAGCCGCCATTCCTTCATGACCTTATAGTTCCCCAGGTATGGAGTGCTTCGGGTCATGCGGGATCCGTAGTATCAGACGTTGCAACACTGAAAGAAAGAGCAGTGTAACCACTAGGTGGCACGCCTTTCTCATGTAATGTACGGGCCCAACTAATTTCGAACATCTTTTGAAGGCTTGTTTGAGGTACCCTCTATCGCAATCGTAAAAAGAATCTAGGACCACAGTGTTGGTGGCTTCTATAAACCCGTCTACAATACCAGTTTCAACGCAGTTCGTCAATTGCTTTTCCAGTGCCGCCATCCACATTTTGTACTGTGTTCGGCCCCTGGTAAGCCCCAAATGAGTAGTTCTCGAAATTAGGGTCCCTTTTACGGCCTATCTTGGGGACTTGAAAAGGGGATGCTAATTTAGAGAACTACCCAAATGACAGCTCCCATAGAACTCGCTCTCAAAGCCCGCCACCGCCGTTCTGCGAGACCACACTGGTTACCACCTGGCCGCAGCGATGCTGCACGGATAACGACTCAGGGGTAATATGAGCTGTAGTCTAAATTCCTTCGAAGGATATATACGGGATCATACACGGATCCTAGTATAGGGCTTATTCTGGGGATACTAGGAGTTCAGACTATAGCTCATCTAGGGCCCAAAGCTCACACACTGACGTAACGGCTCTATGAGGGCTATAAGGCAACAAGGCAGGAAATCTTGTCTGCGGACTTCACTCCTCTGAGCCTATAAATGATACATAGTTTGGGCCCGAAATTCCAGAAATTTAGCAGTTTCCTTCCAGTATTGGTGGATCTCCCACAGCCTCCGCGAACATGGATGTCCGCTGCGGGGTATCTGCAATCCTGCCACAACGGCCGCTCAGGCAGCTTGTGCATGTCAAAAGCTAAACACCTCCCCTAATGATGACCCCCTTAAAATTCGTACCTCCAACAGTGTACGAGTACTATTGACAAAATCCAGCACCACCTCTTGTTGGGTAGGTTGGGGGGGCTCATTGTTCAGAGCATGCACCTGCCAACTAAGACCATCCAGCCTGGGGCTTGCGTCATCACCATCCATGCCGTCCATGCCTTGGCAAGGCGAGCACTCTTGGCCTGAAAAGAATACCTGCGAGCTCCTCTAAACGGAGGGGGTCTTGGGACCTTATGGGGTAATACAGTATAGGGACTGTGGCAAGGACTGTCATGACGATTCTACGGATTGTTGAAAAAAGCGGCACCTTAAAACACCGGCTTTGTACCTTTGTTGTCTTTACAGCTCTAACCATGCTGATGGCAATAACGCAGCGCGTGCAACAGCTGCGCCGATCATATGCAGATGAACCGTCGAGCATTTGTCAGAAGAATCCTCATAGCAACCCTTAGAATGTCCTTCTCATCTCTACATACATATGTTTTTGTTTCAACTTTTTTAAGTAGATATTCCCAGGGCCCAAATCGCCTGCGCAGGGCAAGAATAGCGTAGGCCGGCACCCGCCATGAGTGCGTCTGCCGGCTACGGGCAAGCAATGCATAACGGCAAGCGTGCCATGCACAAGCCGGGCATTCAGGTTTTGCCCTCACCCGACATGATGGCGATCATGGGCGCAAAAAACACTGTGTAAGGTGGCCATGTCGAGCATTGGTTCAGAGGACATGCTCGCATACTACACGGCAAACGTTCGACTGACTTCAAGAAGTCGCTGGCTTTGCAGCTGCACGGCATCCAGCAGAACAGAGGCTCGTCATGCGAGGGCAGCTGGACCACCAAACGGCAGTTTGGCAGCTCATGCACTTCACCCGATGTGATGGCGTTTATGGGACATGCTGTGCAGGGTGGCCATATTGAGCATAGGTTTGGAGGACACGTTCGCACAATTCACCATAGAGGAGTCTGCGACTGGCTTCAAGAAGTCGCTGGCTTGCCAGCGACAAGGCATCAAGCAGAGAAGAGGCACGTCAGGCGAGGGCATCTGGATCGCCTACGCCAACCTGGCAGCTCATGCACTTCACCCGACGTGGAGGCTTTGATGGGCTCGGAGGACACGTCCTGCAAGGTGGCCATGTTGAACATAGGTTTGGAGGACATGCTCGCACACTTCGCCGTAGTGGCTGGCTTCAAGAAGATGCCGTCCCTCAGCCGCGCGGCATCAAGCAGAGCAGAGGCTCGTCAGGCGAGGGCATATGGATCACCACAAGGAAACCTGGCAGCTCGTGCACTTCACCCGACGTGCTGGCATTTATTAGTCTGAAGGACATAATCATACTGTTCAGTGTAGCCATTTTGAAGAGGACACGCTCGCACACTTCACCATGCAGGAGTCTGCGGCTGGTTTGAAGAAGATGTTGGCTCTCCGGCTGCGCGGCATCAAGCAGAGAAGAGGCTCAACAAGTGAGTGATGCTAGAGCGTTGTATATTTAAGTGTGGAGGTCTTATGGCCCTCGTGTTATTGTTGAGCTTGATGTCCCGATATCAGCTCGATGATGGTGTTTAGACATCCTGGGCATCTCACCGCGTAGGGATGGCTTCCTCTGATGCCCATGATGAAAATCCTGCACTGCTTAGGTCCGTAATGTGGATCGTATATTAAATATTGTCTGGTGCTTTGATCGCCAACTACAGAATACAAAGCATTCTTTGCTTGCCGCGCATTTTCAGGCATCGCCCATGTGCCATCTTTTGATTTTGTTGTGGGGATGGGACAGCTTTTCCGTTTGCTGGTTACATCCCATCCCTCTCTGGTGAGTGCATGCTACGTTTATAGATTTCTGCGCCACCTCCAACGTTTAATTATTAATTACTGCACGTCTTAGGCTGCGTCCGACCTGGACTCCGTGCCTTGAAAGTGAAGTTAAAAGTGAGATATGTCCCTGTACAGGTCCCTAATGTAGGCCCCCACCCCCTCACGTGGGAAAGAAACTCCGAAAACCAACTTATAAGCATCCGAGCTGCCACTGGCTCTGGCTGCGTGCTGACTGCACACTTTGGTCTCAGGACCGCTCTGTCTCTTTGAGCAGATAGGGCGAGCAACGGAAGCAATGCGCGCTAAGGAGCAGCTCTCATGTTGTAAGGCATTGAAGCCACTCCGGAAGACTGTTTTCAGGAACTTAGGAGCTAGAGTCCGTCTGTTCATCTCTGCAGAAACTGATGGGAGCATGTCATAAAATGTCCTGGGGCACCTGAAGCCCTTAGGATAAGGACAAACTCAGCACACCCTGCAGCGGGGGCGCTCATCAACTGCAAGCGAACACCTCGCAACCATGTGGGACATGGCCTATATTCCTGTTTCCCAAACGGAGGTGATTTACATAGGGACCCGCATTATACTAGGAATAATGAAACGACCCGTATTTATCGTTAGTTTTGCACAGGCCCATGTACTGGTCAACTTCAGACACTGTAAAAGGTAGGCTGAACAGCATCTGCATCCATGCCGCTTCCGAACGAGGCACTGCAAGTCAATGAGTAACGGGAGCCCGAAACATTTGCAGCTCAAGCCGTGCATCGTGACTTAAGCTTCATGGAGCTTAGGGTTTAAGGTTAGGGGCTCGGGGTCCCTGACCTTAAACCCATTGCTGAGTCCTGTGCCCAATGCGTCCAAACCGTTGCTTGTCTTTGGGGCAACCCTAAACCCTGAACCTGGGCTTGGGCTTTTGGGGTGCAGGCCCCAGCGTCGCAGACTCTTTCGGACTCACGGGTTCGGTTCCCCACATGAGCTTGCGCTGAAGATCTCTTCACCTTCAAGATGGAACTTCCACCTTTCTCCCTGTTCATGACAGCAAAAGCAGCGCAAGTCTAACTCCCAGCCCTAAACCCTAACTCCCAGCCAGGCATCTATTGACTTGTGCGGATTTCGGCTACTCCCCCCGGATTCGAAGATGACGCAGGTAACTGCACAATGAGCTTTAAACCGTATCCTCGTGTGGTCCCCATGTTGGGATCATAGAGTATAACTACAACCGCGGAACATGCTTCATTTCGGTCCCTACATGACTTCACAGATGCGTAGTTGTCCAATTTTTTTCGCCGGCACACTGCACAGTCGGTTTGCCTCAATCTGAGGTTCGTCTTTCGAAAAATTAGGCGCTGGCGCGGAGAGGGATCTTGCTGAGCAGATCCTGCGCGAGAGGCGGCGGGTCTGCCGGGCCCAAAGGGCCAGTCTAATGTAGGGGCCTTCATAATTGGAATAGGGTTTTGGGGTATATTATCCTTTCTTATAACAAGGAGCCCCCAAAAATAGTATAATAGAGGCAGTTATTTAGGCTGCTAAGCTGCTAGGCTTCTATATTACCACATCCAGTCTTGCTTCAGGATCTAGACTCTGCACACTTCTGGGGATGCGGATGGTACGTCTCTTCCTAAGCCCTACACCACTGAGGTTCACCCTAAACCCTGTAAACCCTAAACCCAAAACCCCAAACCCAAAACCCCAAACCCAAAACCCCAAACCCTAAACCCCAAACCCTAAACCCTAAACCCTATAAACCCTAAACTTGGCTCCAGCGTGTCGGAAGGCTTCCGGAGCTTCACGGCATCCGAGACCCCCCAGACTCCTGGCGCGGAGCTGCGAAAGGGCTCTCAAGAAAAATCTTGCAAGGAGAAGCTTAGGGTTTAGGGTTTGTATAATTTCCATAGGTTAGGGTCCTTAAGGTAATGCAGGAGTTATACCATCAACAGTATTTAGGCCCCTGCAGCTCCTGAGAAGAGCTGTCCGTTACAGAGGTCCAGCGCCTCGTAGGCCATCTTCCCGCCGAAGCCGGAGCAGGACTTGCATCGGAGGCAAATACCTTTGTAGGTGCTCCTCCCAAAAAAAACAGAGCCCTTTAGGGTTTACCTGGACCCTAGAGAACCTACCAATTTTTTAGGGCTCCTTATTATGATTTCTTTACATAAGTCCTTAAAGAGGTAGGTTATGTGGGGTTCAGGTTTAGGAGCCCTTCTGCCCCCACAAAAAGGCAACCAAATCTCACGAACTTGACCTACGTGCCAAAAGGTTTGTCTAGTATCAGCTGCTACCTCCACCTCAAGTAGAGCCGCGTTTTAACAGCTGCCGCCCGACACGCGCTTGCGACTTCAGGTAGCAGTGTTGATTCTTGAAATCTTCTGAAGCCCGACACCGACCCTTCAAAAGATTAACCAACGTTTTGCCTTTTTTTTGCATCCTTAAAGCCACAAGAAGGGGAAAAAATAAGAGAATCATGAGCCTAGACGCACTCTCCACTCTCAAAGTTAACGACCTCTTGGAGTCGCGGAAGGAGATGGGTCACGCGGCCGTCGTCGTTGCTGGCGCTGCCCATGCCTCTCTTCTTCAATAACCCAAGCCCCCAAAAAAGTTCAAACTTTTTTGGATAGTCCCAAAATATAAAGCCAAAAACTTAAGTTTAAAGTTCCCCTAAACCCTAAACCCTAAACCCTAAACCCTTAACCTGGCTATCTAAGATGCAATGGTTCACGATCGCAAAGCCCGGCATCAGCTTCAGCTCGTGGAGGGCCTTGCCCTTGGTGACCTGGGGATTTAGGGTTTAAGGGTTTAAGGTTTAACGTTTAGGGATTTAGGGTTTAAGGGTTTAGAGTTTAGGGTTTAGGGGTAAGGGTTTAAAGTTTAGGGTTTAGGGTTCTTCTTTTATTCTTACTGAGGTTTTTGAATCGCGAACATTACCATGTATGTGGGACCTCAACCTCTAGAAGTAGCTCTGTAAGTGCCCTGGAACCACAAGGATATAGTAGTATCGATTGTGGGGGATGTGTAAGCCCGCAATATTGCCCCTCCCCCGCCCCCTCCGAAAGGCTTCCCTTGCCCTAAACCCCTGAACCTTAGGGGCTGAGTACCCTAGCCCAGAAAAGGTTAACGATTCAATTGTGCAAGGATTATATAAGCCCAAAAAGGGTAGAGGTTACCTAATACTCAGCTACGAAGAAACCATCTCTGTCGCATTTCCGTTTTTCGGCACCTGACCTCGTGTACCATCAGCGGTAACAGCCGCTGAGAGGGCATGATGGACCAAAGCAATCCCACCGCAAAGTAAGCCTTAGTCTTCGTTGCTGCGTGGAGGATTCCGGGTCTTGTAGGGTTTCAGGGCTTGGGGCTTTAGGGTTTCAGGCTTTGGGTTTTAGGGCTGCGTTCCCTGGGCCAACAAAGATCAACCCTTTCGATTCTGCCAGGGGGAAGACCCCTAGAAAAGTTACAGCTTACCAGCCCTAAACCCTAAACCCTAAACCCTCAGCGGCGAGAAGCAAAGAAGTCGCACTCCCACTCGGCCATTAGGCCGGAGGCTTTCAAAGCTTCGGAGGGAGGGAAATCTGCCGTGGAGATCACGCGGCTCCTTCGTCGGGAATTTCTGCTGTGGATCGTCCGTCTTTAACCCGCATAGAATACTCAGAATAAATACGTACGCTTAAGATCTTACGCGCTTCTCTTCCCACACAGAGAGTAGCCGGGCATCTTCATCTTTTCAATGGCGGAGTCGGTCATCAGGAACCAGGAGAAGGAGAAGTTGCCGGACCAGAAGCGAAAGCAGTTCTGGTAGCACACCTGGGGGACACCGTGGCAAATCCAAAGGAAACCCTGAAGAGTGCCCGGTAGGAATCAGAACAAGACTAACATGTTCCACGCCACTTGGTCTGTGTAGATCTGCCCATAGACGGTCTGGAGAGCGAAGCCCACGAAGCAGAGTTTCAAAGGCATGGGCATTTGCCATAAGTCCGCATAATCGAAACCCACGCTGGCCATCCAGAAGCAATAGATGGACCAAAAGATTGGGATCAGGTTGATGGCAAAAACGTCGATGAAGGGCAGGTGGACGATGATGTAGATGTGCATCAGAACCATTAGTCCCAGGCCTATGAAAGCCAACGAGGTCTGATAGGATCCACAGAAAGGCGCGAAGAGGAGGAAGAGGGGACCCGCCCACTCCTAGGTTCTTGTTATGGGATGGAAATTTTAAGTTACCATATTAGGGATCTATAGTATATAGTAGGGTTTCCTTATTATAGTAACTTAAGTTAAATCCCTTAACAAGAGCCCAGACTCCAGTATCGCTGCCATGTAGCCCAAGATGACTGCCAGCCTCGTTGGGGTGCAGTCCCCTCCCGCGATGTCCTTGTAGATGAGATTCTGCCAGAAACGGCTTCCTGGCTTTAGGGTTTAGGGTTTATTGGGGTTACTCATAGGCTCCTGAGTAGTTCCTTTTTGTGGCTTATATTTAGAATCCTACAAGGCAATCCCAAAAAGGAACTAGTAAGGAGCCTATGAGTAGGGTTTAGGGTTTAGGGTGTACGTGGGTAGTTCTCTAAATTAGGGTCCCTTTTTCGGTCCCAAATATAGTACGGCACCCTTGTAAAAAGGACCCTAAAAGGGATCCTAGTTTAGAGAACTACCCATATGTATCCCTAACCTTATTGAAGACAGGCTTGTTAAGTCTGGAAGAGGTGAAGGGTGCAATCTCAGACAGTCAGTTGGTCCCGCGAAGATGTAGGGCAGCACCCACTCGGCCGCAAAGTTCACTACGAACCAGTCCCCGTGCTTGGCGACACCGCTGCCGATCCAGGTCATCACCTTCCGGGCTGGCCAAAAAGCTGAGGCGGCTTTTTGAGGCAGTTGATGGGGTTGAACGGCTGGGGATGTACCATAATAATAGTAGCAGTAGTAATGAACCATCATAACAATACTAACTGTAGTAACAATCGTAATGATAATCATAGTCGCAGTAATAATGTTTGCTATAATCATATGCTACTACTTTTTTTTCTATTATTGATTCTGATGTTATTCTTCTTATTTTCATTCCTGCAAACTAGTATAAGAATACCACTATCGCTTCTTGGACTGCCCTCGCCAGGACAAGCTGGAGCCCAGCATTCGTCCCCTGGGGGCCGAAGAAAGCCTGGGTTGTAGTTTTGGGGCCTTGGAAAAATATTTATGAATGCCTCAAAAGTATGTAGAATACTAGCCTTTTTTGGGTTTTGGGCCATTATTTTACCTACGTTTGGGGGTTTAGGTATAGGAACCATAAGGGAAATGTCAAAGCTTCCCAAAGAGCCACCCAGAAGCCCTTGATCCAAAGATCAGAGAGACAGGTCCATGCCAGGCGCCAAAAAAACCTGTGTAGCAGGAGTAGTCCAGGATGAAGAGCGTCCAAACCTGGTTTCTCAAGGCGCGCATCCTGTTGTCTGAGGCCCAAGGTTCTAGAATCCAGAGTTTTAGGCTTAGGGCCTTCAGGTATAGCTGTCTTGAACAGTGTTCCTTTTTCGTGACAGTTCCTTTTTCTAATCTTCTTGGGTATCCCGAACCTCAACTCTCTTCTTCAACAACCAGGCCCAAAAAAGTTCAAACTTTTTAGATAGGCCTAATATATAAGACCCAAAAGTTTAAAGTTCTCCCGTTGGCTATCTAAGTCAAAAACACAACGAGCTGTCACTGCTCCGGGAGACGCAGGCAGGCCAAAGAGCCTCCCAAGCTCCGGCGTCCGGGGTGACCAGGAGAAAGATCATGATGGGTACCACCGAGGAGCCTCACTAATTAGGGTTTAGGGTTTAAGGTTTAGGGCATGATGGGTACCACAGAGGAGCCGTACTAATAGACAAATTAGACTAGGGGTTTTGGGGTAATTATAGTCAGAGTCTACACCCAGAATCCCGGGAGGATCCAAAACGTAGATCCCTAAGGGGGTTCCTCTAAAGTACCCTTTAGTAGTTAGGGTCCCAAATTAGGGAATCTAGTCTTTAGATGCTCCCGGGGGGTCTGGGCAACTATTTACAACACGAAGCACGGAGCCCCCAAAATAGCGTTGGTAGTTATTAAAGTAGGGTTTTTTGGGGGGTCGAGTCTACAACTGTCTATAATAAGGAACCCACCCAAATAGTGTTGAAGTTGGTAACTATTAGAGTAGGGTTGTGGGGAAAAGACGTAATATCTAGGTAGTTATTGTACCACCAAGGAGCACACTAAGACGTCCAGCCAGGTTCGCTTGTAGCCCAGGAACTGGAAGAAGGGCTCCTTGATGGTTCCGCGAATGAAGCGCATCCGGGTCCAGGGGAAGGGTGGGAAGATGTTTCCCATCAGCGGCCCTGAATAGGTACCTCGCAACAGGAGAGTTCGGCAGTTTTGGGCTTTGGCTTTGGTGCAGGATGTTCGCCGCAATGTGTTTGCAGCAGTGTCAGCCGCGAATTGCCGGTAGTCCACATAAAACCCTTTAATCTGAACCTACGATGTGCCGCAGCAAAGCCGGAAAGCAATGCAAGACCCTGCCTGTCCAAGATAGGAACTCGAACAAGAAGTGGCCCATCAGCGCATTCCGGAGGAAGCCGAAGTAGAATCCATCGGGCGAGGGGAATGCACGAGCAGTGGCATACCACAAACCCATTTGGAGCAAGTTCCAAACCTGATTTTGCTTGAGCTCGTTCGTTTTTCATATCCGGTTCTTATTCCAAAAGCCCCAAAACGAGCCTAAACCCTGTACGAACCCCAACCAGACCCCGGACCAGTTGACGAAAACGAACCCCCAAGACTTGAAGGACATAGAGTTGGGGCAGCTCCTGACCTTCCAGCCTGACGCCGATCTCCTACCCAGAGAACCCAATACCCTTTATTTAAGGAATATACCTTAAATCATAATATTAAGGCCCCTATAGTTCAAGGTATATTCCTTAATTAAGGAGTATTGGGTTCTTTGGGTAACTACCTCCACCACCACGGAAGCTGCTTTAGAATTATAGGGTCTTTTTGATTGGAGTAGGGTGTATAAAGGTTTCAGGGTGCAGGGTTTCAGCAGGTAACACAAGGGGTTTCTCAATTAGAGTTGGGCTTCGAGGGTTTTTGAACATGCACAGCTATATAGGGACTACAAGGTAGTGTTGCTACCGAGTACTCAGACCTCGATATTCAAAAACACCTGAACACGCCAAAACTCCAAAACCCCAGCTCAATCTCAAATCTTAGTCCACCTGTCGTGCAAGCGGCCGGGACCCGCAGGTCAAGCTAAACCTTAACCTTATAACCTTCATATCAGCCCTAAACCTGAAGACAATCTGAACCCTTAAAGCTCCGAACCTAAGACGCCCGTAGCCTCAGTAGTTCTCCGAGGGGCGAGGTGCATCATGGTGGCCGGCAAAGCAGGCAAGCCGCCGACCTCGAAGATCATCTTCACCACCTCATAGGGGGTAGGTGGACAAACACCACCTGGCTTTAGGGCATATCTGGGGGGTGTGAGGGTTGAGGAGGCGTTGAGCGATGTTGAGCACCTGAGGAAATCCACCGGTATACTCTAATCGAACCCTAAGCCCGAATCAGACCCTAAACCCTAATCAGACCCTAAACCGTAAACCCGAAGCCCGAATCAAACCCCAAACCCTAATCAGACCCTAAACCCTAAACCCTAATCAGACCGTAAACCCTAAACCCTAAGCCCGACTCAGACCCTAAACCCTAATCTGACCCTAAACCCTAAAAGCCCTACTCAAACCCTAAACCCGAATATCCCTAATCAGACCCTAAACAGACCCTAAACCCCAATCAAACCCTAAAGCGTACCATAACCCTCCAGGTACCTCCTATGTAGCGGACTTGATCCCGTAGGGCCCTATATAGTAGGTACCTGGAGGGTTCGGGTTATGACAAAGACCTCGAGGTTAACTCCCTTGAGAGCCCAATACCCCTCAAACAAGGAATGTACACTTAAATTAGAGGGGCATTAATCTTATGATTTAAGGTATATATTCCTTTAAGGGTATTGGGCACTCTGGGGCCCTGAAAAATGTAAAGAATTGTATCCAAAAACTGGCTGGTTCTTAGAAGGGAATGGGGGAATGGGTTATTGGGACCACTATAGGGGACCTTAAGGGGCTATCATAGGCATCCATTCCCCCGTTTCCCCCTAAACCCCAAACCCTAAAACTCTAAAACCCTAAACCCTAAACCCTAAAACCCTAAAACCCCAAACCCTAAAACCCTAAAACCCTAAACCCTAAACCTCCCCCATTCCCTACTAAGAACCAGGGAGACAAGGGCCCAGAGTCCTGCGTTCTTTGAAGGCCCTGCGCCCGAGGATTGAGGCGCTCCGGAGCTGGTAACACGACCCAGGGCTGCCCTTTATGCAGTCCTAGGTTAATAAACAAATATATATATGTGTGTGTATATATAT
>CAJNJA010015709.1:0-11642 GCA_905231915.1 Symbiodinium necroappetens | reverse complement strand
TATATATTATACTATATATATATATAGAACCACTTGTCGAAAAGACCGCAATGCAAAGGTGTCTTCTGTTGAAGGTTGCCATGGGAGGAGCTTGGTTAAGAGCTCTTTTGCAAGAGACAAACGAAGGTGCACCCGAAGTGCGTGTTGCTACGCACTCTTGCAAAGCAACTCTTCTTTCCTGGCTTGCAAAGCGTGGCGTGGCTGCAGGACCCCGGAGGATGCTCGGATACCACGTGCCTAGGAAGGACAAGTCACTTGTGATATACGCGAGGGACTCCCTCGCAGCCCCTCTCAGGGAACTGGACAAGACCATTGGCGAGATCGCCGCGGGGGCTTTCAAGCCCGACCTTACTCGGAGTGGGATGGTGGCTAATCTTGCAAATCCAGGCGACCAGACAGAGCTTTTTGCAAGGGTCTGGCTTGTTTTTTATGTTATTTTGCATTTCCCAGCGTTCTATACCGTCCATATATCGGCTTTGATATCAAAACCACACAAACATATGACAGCTTTATAAAGCCCTAAAGCTCCAAGGTATTATAGGGGCCCACGTATTTATTAACTGTCAATACTTCTTTGGGGGAGGTTTCTTATCATGGTTCGAGTAGAGGATACCCCGAAGCCCTACTCTAATTATGAAGACCCCTACATTATAGAACCCTCTTATAGTAGATCCGTTATAGAAGCCTTTAAAGGCTTAAAGGGTCCCTTTAAAGGAACCCTATTCTAATTAATCAGGCCCCCACATTACCCCGGACCCCCAACCCTAAACCCTAAACCCCCAAACCCAAAAACCCAAAACCCCAAAACCCCTAAACCCCAAACCCTAAACCTTAAAACCCTAACCCCTAAAACCCTAAACCTTAAAACCGTAAACCCTTAAAGGCACTCACCATCTTTTAAGAGACTCGAAAGCTCTTCGATTGGGAAACCCGAAGGCTCCATGTATCGGCTTAAGATTTCGGGTTTCGGGTTTAGGGTTTAAGGTTTAGGGTTTAGGGTTTAAGGTTTAGGGTTTAGGGTACTTTAGCCCCAAAGCACCTATAGTTTACTATAATATTCCTTTAAATCGTGGCGGTTTGGGAGTCTGTGGGTTATCTGCGGAAGGTCATGATCTGATACGGACTCATGCCTCCCAGAAGAAGTACGTCGAGGCTGTGGATGGCCACTTGGTGTTTGGCCTTGCTGGGTAAGTTGGCCTTTAGGGTAATGTAGTATAGCCCACATCCTGATAAAGGAACCCCTAAACCCTAAACCCTAAACTCTAAACCGCAGGTTCTTAGAGGCCCTGCAAGATGGATTTAGGAATTAGGATTCTTTCGGGGGGGTGGGTCGGCCACCACCTGCTTTCTATAGGCGACAGCCCTGCGGAAGCAAGGAGGTGTTTGGAGAATTGATCCAGACGCACGGAGACTTTGGGATGCAGTGCTCCTCGTGTTCGGTGCTTGTCAAGCTGTGCCAATAGCCGCTATTCAAGCAGGATACCTTGCATGATAACCAGAAGCTCTCTACACCGTTCAAGGTCTATTCCTGTACCCTAAAGGTCCATGTACCCGAATATACTTTGGCCCCAAAGTACCTATATAGGGACTACTTTTAAGGCCAAAGTATAGACTATTTAGGTACATGGACCCTGAGGGGAAACTAATTCTTCACGGGGTGTAACCGAGCGCCTAAACCCTAAACCCTAAACCCTAATTGATTCTTCAGGGGGTGTAACCGAGGGCCTAAACCCTAAACCCTAAACCCTAATTGATTCTTCGGGGGGTGTAACCGAGGGAGCTAAGGAGAACGTTGCCTTCGCAGAGCAAGGCCCGAGAATCCCTCGCAAACGAAGGGTTCTTATATGGTTCCTTAATTTTAAACGGATCTATAAGGGCTTCTATTGACACACGGGCTAAACCTGAAGATAAATCCTAAACTTTTTCAACTTTGACCCCAAATAATTGGTCCGAAGGACCGTAGAATGTAGGAATAGCTCTTATGATTTGGGAAAGTATCCCGCGCAACGGCACCCAGGACCCTTTGGGAAAATGTGTCTTGAACCACCAGAACCCGTCTAGTTTTAGACAATCCCAAATACACCATCCCCTAGCATGAAAATCGCCCAAAAGCCTTAACAAAAATAGGGTCCTTGGGCCCAAAAGCCCCTTAAACTATGAGTCCTTGGAGGGTTAGGGCATGTGAGTCAGGCGCGCCTTTACCCCAAGAGCGGAGTTGCGAAGAGTGGTACTGTCGCCGAATTGGAGCAGAGGCAGGATCTAGCCTAAGGGTCCAGGGTTTAGGGCTTTAGGGGTCTAGGGTTTAGGGTTTAGGGCTTTAGGGGTTTAGGGTTTAGGGTTTGGGGTTTGAGGTTTAGGGTTTAGGGTACCCTAAGGGTCCAGGTATCTCCTNNTCCTTAGGAGGGTCCGGAATCTCCTAGGGAGAGTCCTTGGGTCTCTTTGGTTTCAGAACCCCTACATCTTGAGGTTCCTTAGGGTAGGGCACGTGCCAAGTAGGATTGATTTTACGTGCTTCTCGTTTTATAGGTCATTATAAGCCTAGGATATTTTTTTTTGGGTTTGCACAGGGCTTTTCAAAGGTTTTGCTGTACCGGTTAAGCTCAAGGTCATTTAAAACGTCCAAGGGTTTAGGGTTCTCGTAAGGGCTCCGGCAAGAGAGATGTCAGGGATTTGGATGTAATGTGTCTTTTCTCCGGGCTTGATTGAGTGGGTATATATGGTCGCATATACAGGGCTCCTTCGGAATATTGGCAACAGTACGCCCTAAGCTCCAAATCCTAATCCCAGGGCATCCAGAAGCCATAGATGCACCTTGTTCAGGGGTTTCACGCGGAAGAGGCCGTTCTTCTTCCTCTGGTCCTTGCGGGTGGCTGCGCAAGAATGATCACAAGTCTCTTTCCAAACGATAAGCCCTAAACCCTAAACCCCTAGACGATCTTCTGTCCAAGCTGCACGGATATCTTTACAATGTTTCAGGCCCACTGCCGTCATGAAATCCTTCAGAAGGATATGGCAGGCGTTTCAGGAGTTTCTGCCGAACTCCTACAAGCTGAAGTGCAGAACCTACTTTATTGTAGGGTCCCTGTAAATCCCATATTACGGCTTATAATTTACATACGAAACTAAGAAAAAGGTGGGTTTTGGTAGGTTAAGGTAACTGTTCGGTACGTACGCCCTCAAACTTTACCCGAAGGCTCGAAGGACTCATAGATTATTTTAGAAGCCCAAATGTTCGAAGCCCAATAGCCTCAATCCTTAAGAGTAATGTATAGGGAATCCCATCACTATTTGTCCTTCATCCGGTTTCCAACTTTTCCCTAAACCTAAAACCCTAAACCCTAAATCCCTAAACCCTAAACCCACGAAAACCCTAAACCCGAAAACCCTAAACCCTAAACTATAAGGCTTTTTTGGGCTCCAAGACCATGCCTCGAGGGATCCAAAAGCCCAACTAGTAACTAGTATATTGTGCCTTTAAGGGTTCCTTTTAAAGGGGTCCTTTAAGGGTTCTATAAGGGTGCCCTAAGGGCTTGGGGTTTAGGGTTTAAGGGTCCCGTGCACCCAACTGGTATATACTTTGGCCTTAAAGTCGTCCGTATAGAGGTATTTGGGGGCCAAAGCTTTAAACAAAGTTGGGCACATGGACCCTATAGCCCTTAGCATCAAAATAGCCCAAAAGTTTTGCATAATAGGGTCTTTGGGCCCAAAAGCCTTAAAATATGAGCCCTTAGAGGGTAAGGGAAAAAGTTTTTTTTTTTAAGCCTCGGGGTTCGATGTTAGCTTACCCATTGCAGTTCTGAGCCCCGGGCCACCTGAACTTTGGTGAATCTTTGGAATGCTACTTTGCTTGTTGTTGGTACTTCATGGGCCATGGCTTAGGGTTGAGGGTTTAGGGACGGGACTTAGTAAGGGTTACAAGTCCCCTCAGTGGGGTTCTCCTACGTATCACCTTGTAACCTTGCTTACTAAGTTCTGTGGGCCTTTAAGAAATCTTGTAAAAAAATAATCTTGTAAACGGGAGATCATAAGAAGGATCCAGTGAATCCAGTGTTCGTTCCTCTCAGTGAGGGGCCAAGTGAGCCTGAAATCCTCCATCCCATTCGCCGAACTTCACACCGGGCTCAGTCATTTTGGGTTTTGAAAAATTAATGGCTGCCTGCACCTTAGTTTTTTTGCTACGATAGGTTCTAAAAATAGGATCCTATTAAACATGTCATCAAAAAACACTGCTACATTCCAGGGTATTGGTACTTTGAGTAACCAGTCTACCCGTCCCTTCACCCCCCAAAACCTGGCACTTCCTGAATGGACGACATGAAACCCAGAAGGGTGCAAGGTTCATATAGGGGTTCATGCTGTTGATGATATAAATCCTGCATTACCTTAAGGACCCTGAACTATGGTACTGGACGCAAAGCGCCGTCTTCGCGCGCGGTTGGATCCGCTCCTGTGCAGTCTCTTTCACCGACCGCTCATGAACGACAACTCCGGCGTTCTTCTATGCTGGAATCCAGACGGGCTGGCCGTGGATGCTGTCCTTCGCCTTCGCTACAACGTCGATACAGCCTGGCGCGGCGACGTGACCCTTCTCGCCGCTCGCAGGGGTGTCCCTGAAAGTGGTCTCTTGCGCCTCTGGAATCCTACCGTTGCCGAGCCCGAGGTGCTAGCGTCCTTTGCTTTTCTGGAGGAGCACTACACAGGCACAGCGTTGCTGCGCAATGCCTCGGACGCCGACTGAGACTTCTCTGGCTTGCCAAACTTTTGAATTGTGTGACCTGGGTCGCGACATACGAACCATCAATCTGCCTGGTGAGTAAATAAAAAGGGTCGCTCTGCCCGCTGGCGACGATGCCTCGGCACGACTGGTGCCTCCATGGAGGTCCGGAGCGAGGGGAGCGGGAGGGGGGACAGGGAAAGGGTGGACGGGCAAACGGTTTTCATGTGTAGCCCTCCGGCACTCCCATGGCTAGAAACAGCGAGTTTCCTGCGGCCCTCTATTCTGGCAAGTCTGCTTGTCTTCTCCAGGAGGATGACGCCGCTGGGACAGGACATGAGTGCTGCTGCAAACCATTTGTGCTTGCGTGTGCTCCACATCCAGCCGTGAGGAGACCTTGGCGCAAGAGATGGCAGAGTAAAGGTATGTTTGTTCTTGACTGTGCTGCTAGCGTGTCTGCTGGTAGGGCTGGTTGCGTGCAAGGTGGTCGATGGCGATGACGAAGGAGGACATGGAGGAAGAGGAGTAAAGGTATGTGTATTCTTGAGTCTTTGTTGTGTGCATGCTGGCAGGGGTGCTTGCGCGGAAGGTATCCGATGACATTACGGAGGCTACGGAAGACAGCAGCGAGGACCGAAATATCTTACATTCACAGTGAACTGCTCTTCGTGCATTGATGCCAGCGAAAGGATTCCTCCGATGATTCCGATGCTGGGGCAGGCTCGGTTTTGGATGCATGAGGGCTACAGTGCCGGGCTTTGGCCGCATCGCGTGCTGTTGCAGCCGGACAATGGGGGGAAATCGCCGGACGGGTCGCATCAACGTGCGTCTACTTGGGGTTTCGTTTTCGCCGATTTTTCCCATTTTTGAGGCATATATATGTGTGTATATATGCACACATATACAGCCAGCAACTATTCGGAGATTTGTGTTTGTTGGATTTTGGCTGTTGTTGTCCTCAATGGGTTTACTTGGGGCTTTGTGTTCGCTGGCTTTTCCGACATTTGAGATTATTGTTTGTTTCAAAGCAGCATCTACTTGGGCATCTGTGTTTGTTGTCATTGTGGCTTTTGTTGTCCGCAGTGCGTCTACTTGGGGACTTGGTTGTGTGTTTATGGCGCCGCTTCCGTTTCAGTGCTTGGCGCTCCGGACACGCAACCCCAGATCTCTGCCCCACAAGCGCACGCTCCTTTCGCTGGTAGAACAGAGTCGAACAATTAACCTTCGGGTGCCTTGCGGGCGTCCACGGCCACCACTAATTGCCATTGCCCCACTTGCCCCACTTGCTTTTCCGGAAGAGCTAGTCGACGTTGTCCCACTTGCTCACTTGGTGGCCCGGTAGAGCTAATTGATTTTTGCCCCACTTGTGCTGGGGCTGGAGTTGGGGCTCGGCTGGAGCTGGCGGGCTGCGGGCTTCGGTTGGGAAGTGGGAGAACGTGGGGCAAGTGGGGCAAGCGGGGCAAGTGGGGCGCAGGGGCAAGCGGGGCAAGTGGGGCAGTGTATTCCTAATTATGGGTAATGCAGGTTTACGTCATCAACCGTAGCAAGAGGATATAGCGACTGTTAAGGCGAGTTGGTCTTCAAGGCTCATCAAGCAGCAGCAGAATTTAGGGGTTTATGGGTCTAAGGTTTAGGGTCCCTAAGGAACCAACGTTAACCTAGTCGTGGTAACTTCTTCTTGCGAGAGGACAAGGCCCAGAGAAAGCATAAAAAACACAAAATTTTATTAGGTTCTCTCGGTACCTTGAGGACGAAATGAACCCTTAAAGGGTTTACGGCCTCTACCACAAAGGGGGCTCATAATATAATAAGGGTATAGGGCGCCTACCTGGCATAACCTTTAACAGTCATTCGGTCCTTAAGATAAACCCGAAACCCCCAAAGGGTCCAAGTGCCTATATAATGCTCACACCCTCTCCCCAATATTAACCTGAATAGCTATTATCCCCAACCGAAGTACCTAATTATTGAGTCCTTTGGACCCTCAGGGACCCTAAACCCTATAGACCCTTTAAGCCGATGCGGAGGCTTGAGAAGGTGCGTCAGGAGCGCATGGCTCTGGAGCGCCAACTTCACGAAGGTACCGTTTTTTTGTTTTTTGCGGTTTCGGGTTAAGGGTGTTCCGTAAAGGGATCTATAGAATCTATAGGGTTCCTTAAAGGGGTTTAGGGGTTTAGGGTTTAGGGTTTTAGGGTTCCGGGCTTAGGATTTAGGGTTTTAAAATTATAGGGTTTAGAGGCTTTGATGTTGGGGACATCGGGTTTAGGGCGTAGGGTTTATAGGGTTTGGGGTTGGGGACATGGCTACGTTTCAGGGTTTAGGGTTCATGGCTTAAGCCCCATAAGCCCGACCTGTGACCCCACACCCAACCAAATACGGTTGATGATATAAATCCTGCATTACCTTAGGGGTCCTAAACTATGGGGATTATGGTATATTCCTTACTATGGGTGATGTAGGGTTTATATCATCAACCGTATGACCCTTGAGGTTAGAGGCCCAAAACACTAAACGGTAGGTTTTGACCTCCCCAGGTAAGCCCTACCCTAAGGGTGTAGGTATCTCTTTCGGAAGGTCCGGAATCTCCTAGGGAGAGTCCTTGGGTCTCTTTGGGGTCTCAGAACCCTTCCATCTTGAGGTTCCCAAAAGTCTTAGGACCACTTGGGTAGGGTCTAGGGCATAGGGCTTAAGGTTCAGATCTTTAGGGTTCTGGAATTCTTGTAAGAGACCGTGGAGTTTCAGGTGTAGGGGTTTGAGGGTTCAAGCCCCCTAAACCCTGAACCCTAAACCCCTAAACCCTGAACCCTAAACCCCTAAACCCTAAGCCCTAAAACCCTAAGCCCTAAACTTCTTAGGGTTCAGGGTCTCGCAATTGAGGGATTTTGGGCTTCGGGCCTCAACTTCGGGGTTTTGGGTGTATTTTGGTGATTAATAGGGGTTATTTTGAGCACACTACAAAGGCGTCAATTAAGGCTAGGATTCGGGATCTAGGGCTTAAGGTTGAGATTTTGGGGTTTAGGGCTTTTGCGAGATTTATGTCCCGGGCTTTCGGGAGTATAATGCCGGAAGAGGTCGGTGTGAGTTCATCTGTCCGTTGTAGAACAACCTCAATGACTTCCCCATCTTCAAGGTAGAGGTGAAATTGGTCATCATGCTTTTGGCCTCCATGCACCACCAAGGAATATCCATTCACATGTGGAATCTGAAGGCCTTCTGTGTAGTCGCCAGGGTGGAAGAGGTGATCTCGCACTGCTACCCACTGTGGCCATAATCCCACCGGTCTGGTGTCGACGAAAACAACCTGAGTATTGTTCACGTCATAATTCTCTCTCGCCAGCACTGCAACCAAAGAATACACCCTCTTGCCACGTGCATACATTCTTTCTGGGTGGAAGGGTGGCGCTCTCAGCAGGAGCAGCGGTGTTTGAAATGACTACGGTCTGGATTCTTTGTTTCTGCCATACCGACAGCCCCGCCGTCCTACAATGATCGTTTAGGGGCTGCATTTTGATCATGCTGGGTAGGTTGATCATGCTCGTCAAAAAAATCCAAATTCAGCAGGCAACATGTATCTACTCCAAACTCTACATTGACTCTACATCCTGCACCCTAATCCGGAATCCCTAAACCCTGAATCCGAACCCCTAGCATCAAAATAGCCCAAAAGCCTTAAAATATGAGTCCTTGGAGGGTAAGGAGACAACCCGAACCCTCCCGAATTCTGCTTGTCAGGTGAGGGGCTGCCATCTGATCGCGTTTCATCATAGGCGCCTTTCGGCCAGACGGTTTGTTTAGGGCTCCACTTGGAGGGTCGGAGGACTTAGGATGTTTAGGGCTTAGGGTTTAGGGTTCTAGGTTCTAGGGTTTAGGTTTTTAGGGTTTAGGGCTTAATTGGGGTTTAGGTCTCTACTTGGAGGGTCGGGGGACTTACTGTTGATGACATAAATCCTCAGCATTACCTTGAGCGTCCTAAACTATAGGAATTATGGTATATTCCTTATTATGGGTAGTGCAGGATTTCAATCATCAACCGTAGGATGTAGTTACTTTATAGAGTTCTAAGTAGCATAACATCAAATAGGATCTCACTTAGGGCACTTTGTAGCTCGACTTCTTACCTACTGACTGCGTCCCCCATAAACCCCAAACCCGAGAGACACTTAGAGGAACCCTATGCCCTATGTGCCCCTTGGATTTAGGAACCCTAGATACTTACTTTTTCCTCCCTCCACGTTGGGTGGTACAGGGTATGGATCTGACTATGACTGGGTTCTTGTTAAGGGATTTGATTTAAGTTACCATAATGAAGAAATCATACTATTTACAATATATCCCCATTATATGGTAACTTAAATAAAACCCCTTGACAAGAACTCAAATAACTCTTTATAGGGTCCATGGTCGTTGGACCTTGGGTTGAGGAGATAAGGGTTTAGGCGTTGTAGCGGCTTAGGGCATGGTCATTTTTGGCTATACTTCCACAGGGTCCTTAAACACCCAAACAGTAGGGTGTTGTTTTGGGCCCCAAGTTCCACTTTTTGGCACTTGAAACGCAACTACTTGGGTACTTAGTTGGGTACTTGGACCCTCTAGGACTCTTCATAGGATCCATGGTGTTTGGGCTTAGGGTTTAGGGGTAAAGGGTTTAGGGGATTAGCATTTTCAGGCATGGTCCAGAACCTCGTCGAGCGTCCGGGGACTCAAGCAGTAGAGGCTTACCGAAATAAGGTTGATGAGATAAATCCTGCATTACCTTAAGGACCCCAAACTATGGGAATTATGGTATATTCCTTATTATGGGTAATGCAGATTTTTATCATCAACCGTACTGCACTCAGAACGGTGCCTGTAGCCTTAAAGGCCTTAAAGGCCCTAATATCCTCCTAAACCCTGAGCCCTAAACCCGAAAGGTCCTTAATCCGTGAGCATTCATTACGGTTTAGGGTGTAGGGTTTAGGGTTCCTGAATCGTAAACCCCTATGCCCTTTGCAACTTAACCAAAGCCCTGAACGAAGAACTCCCTGAACTCTATTAAAGACTCAAGGTAGGGCAGTAGAATTTCAGGGGTCCTCCTACCCATATGGGACTATACGAGAACACACTGTTTATCCGGAGAAATCCCGAACAATAGAACCCTAACCCCTAAACCCTCAACCCTCAACCTTCAACCCTAAACCCTCAAACCCTAAACCCTCAAACCTAAACCCTGAAACCTAAACCCTGAAACCTAAACTCTGAAACCTAAACCCTCAAACCTAAACTCTAAACGCTCACACCCAAAACCCTCACACCCTCAACCCTACACCCTGAAACCTAAACCCTGAAGCCTAAACTATGGTTGATGCTATAAATTCTGCATTACCCATAACAAGGGATCTACCATAATTCCCATGGTTTAGGGTCCTTAAGGTAATGCTAAGGATTTATCTCATCAACCTAAACCCTAACCCTAAACCCCTAAAGCCCTAAAGCCCTAAACCCCTAAAGCCCTAAACCCTAAACCCCTAAACCCCTTCATCAAGACTATGAAGCACTGAAGCCCTGGAGCCCGAGGAACTCAGCCGGCTGGACAGAACCCTTCACTCCCTTAAGGACAATAGGGTTCCTTTAAAGGGCTCCTTAAAGGGATCTATAGGGTTCCTTAAAAGGGTTTAGGGATTTAGGGTTTAGGGTGTAAGTTTTAGGGGTTTGGGGGGGTGGAGAGGTTTAGGGTTTAGGGGTTTAGGGTCTAGGGGTTAGGGGTTTAGAGGGTTAGGGGTCTATAGGGCACAATATAAGGCCAGGAGGAAGAATAACATTGGCTATGCTTGTTATGTAGTGATAACGAGGAGCCCTTATTAATAAGGGTACAATTAATGGATGATGTTAGCAAGCATTTATGTTGCTACATTATTCCCCACTTCAAGACTTAGCCCATCAACAGTAGACCACTTGCCAGCAAACGAAACCTAGCACCTGAACCTCAAACACGAATCCGGTAGACTCCATATCGTTCCTAGACCTCCCAAGTACCCTCTAATATACCTTAAATACCCACTAATAAGGACCATTACGGCATCTTGTGTTACAGGGTACTTGGGGGGGGGGGGGGGTCCTGGTTAACCCAAACCCCAAATTCCAAAAGCCTAACCCGAGGATGCCCCAACCTCTTCTAGTTGCTGAGTTCCTAACCCTTACCCACAAAGGACTCGTAGTTTAAACCTTTTGGGCCCGAAGGCCCTAATATAAAAGGCTTTTGGGCTATTTTTACTGTAAGGGTAAACCCAAAGAAATGTACACTTTCAGTTCTACAGGGGATCATATTATCCCCAAAAAAACTGTGCAGTGTACTCATTCAGCCGCTAAGCCCTTGTACACATCCTTACAGAAGTCTTCGAGGAACCCGCAGAGCAAGCCCGAAACCCTAAATCCGACCGCCTCAACACCATTTTTTTGTTGGGGGTCTAGGGTTTAGGGTTTAAGGCCCCAGGACCTTCATAAGTCCCTTCAAGGAGCCCTTAAGCCCTATGGTAACCGCCCCCAAGTCCTTTAAAAGGGGCCCTAAACCCTAAACTCTAAAACCCTAAAGCCCAAAAAACCCTAAAAACCTTAAAACCCTAAAGCCCAAAAAACCCTAAAACCCTAAAGCCCAAAAAACCCTAAAACCCTAAAGCCCAAAAACCCCTAAAAGCCTAAACCGGCGCCTTGCATCTCGTACAAGCAGCCGGCGGCCACATCCTCGGGAGGAAAGAGGAAGAAGAGGCGCTGGCCTGCGGTTTAGGGTTTAGGGTTTAGGGGTTATAGGCCCCCTAAGTAGTTCAAGGGTTCCTTAAAGGGATCTATAGGGTTCCTTAAAGGGGTTTAGGGTTTAGGGGTTTAGGGGTTTAGGGTATACCCATAGGCTCCTAAGTAGCTCATTTTTACGGTTCACATGTGGAATCCTATAAGG
>CAJNJA010015707.1:0-11645 GCA_905231915.1 Symbiodinium necroappetens | reverse complement strand
GCTGCTGCCAAGGTGCCCGCATTCTTTGCCTGACTCTCCTGTAGGCTGTTATCGATGCTCTCCTTCATGTCCTCCAGGAGAGACAGCATTGCCAAGGTGGTGGTAGTGTTTCTTTAGTAGTAGTAGTAGTAGTAGTAGTAGTCGTGGTGGTGGTGGTGGTGGTGATGGTGGCAGTGGTAGTGGTAGTAGCAGCAGCAGCAGCAGCAGCAGCAGCAGCAGCAGCAGCAGCATAGCCTACTACTACTCCTACCACTAGCATGGCTTGACAACCACCACCACCACCACCACCACCACCACGACTACTACTACTACTACTACTACTACTTAGACTACTTACTACTACTTACTACTACTTACTACTACTACTACTACTACTACTACTACTTTTGCTGTTCTACTTTCTCGCGTGCTTCCTGAGCTCGTGACACTGCTACAACCTGGACAAGTGTGTGTCGCAAGTTTTACCGTGAGGCAGAGATGGAGTGGCGGGTTCGCTCGTTGGTGGCATAGGCTGTGCTTTCATCGATCACACCGCGGTCTGAACAGATTGCAGTGATGGCGCATGGCTTTCAAACTTTTAATGCCAAAGATTCCCTGTTTTGGGCGAAGAGTAGGGTGGGTAGCTCTGTTTCCGCTGTAGTTCCGCTCCCGGGTTTCTTTGGCCTCGTTGTTTGAGGCTGACGGGTTTTCTCCAAAGAGGAAATAACAAAGACTCAGTTGACGAACGAAACAAGAAACACCAAAGTATCCACTGTACCTGAAAAGAAAGACACGGTTCAATTGATTGCCTTGTGGAGTGCACACCATCTACGAGTAAGCCTCAGAGACTGGAACAAAGCTTTCGACTCCAGTGGCCACACCGCCATGACCGCAGCTCTCAAAAGTTTCGATGTTCCCGCAAGCTGACTAGATTCTTCAGGCCACCATTGAACGACACACTACCGGTTTAAATCGGGAATACGTCATGTCCGCTCTGACCATGCCTCTTTCGTGCTCTCATTTATCTTCACTGATTTGGATAAACTTCTCCTCACAGATGGGATTACACTCTCGTCTGCCGCATACCCAGTCTACGACTTGTAGTGCCGACGACACCCTACTCCTCGCATTAACCGTACTGCCGCGGTACTTCAAGAACGCCAACGAAAGGAACTCTAAGACACCAACGTGAAGAGATCTCCCGACATCTCCAGAAGCTGATGCCACGCACCGCATGCAAGAGAAACTGAGCGGAACACCACCTGTTGTAGACCCCAGTTGCATCTCAGAGTTCTGGTACAGGTCCAAGTTGCTTGCCTGGCTTTGTCCGTCGCTGGACCAGGCAAGCAATTAACCAGGACAACAGCCGTGCCTTGACTCGCCTGATCACCTCGTCCGGCAAAAAGTCGTCAATCAAGACGAAGCCAACCTTAGGTGCCGAACCAACAATCGAGGTCACGTCTTCACCACGCCCCTCATCGCCTACATCTGCCACAAAAGTTCTGCTCCATTGGCCTGCCATTTTGGGCACTGATCAAGAGGCAGCGGACCTCGTCCAGTTGCTGGGCCAGGGATTTCAAAGCCTGCAGCAGGCACAGCTGCTTCATCCAACAACAAGCAGCACAGCAGCATGCCTCTGGCTGCTTCCACCATTCGGCTTTCAAGGATCTGCGCAGGTGCAGGCTAAATGTGTCGAAATCATGGTTCAACCCACCCGATGCCGCCTAAGAGGGCGGAAATATGTCTCTTCCAATGCTTCGATGTCGTCTTTGCTGGGGTGCTCAAGACCTGTCCCGCTCTGCAAGCCCGTCTAGCATACTCTCCCCCCAGCAGTTTGGGACCGGGAAGTCTTCATCCTAGTCGACGAGGCGCAGGTTCTGTAGCGAAGCTCCCGCAGTAAGGGCCAGGGATCCATCTCCAGGTCCTTCGGATGCATCTGCCGTCACGCAACTCTCAATTCAACTTGCCGCTTGAAACTTTCAGCAGCGTAAGTAAGACCTAGGACAAGCCTCCCCAGCCATGTAGCAGACGCAAGAAGACCCTGGACCCTACAACACTGAGGAAACACACTGTGACACTGTGCTGCCTTGGGCGCGTGTGCGGGTCGAGAACAACCTGTCCTTCAAAAGTTATGACAGCGGCCCTCAAGCCCCGTACACTGTACACGCATGTCGAGCATCGTATTGGCACCGCTATGCGAGGCGTAGAAAATCACAACCTGCAGACCACGCAGTTGGGAAATCCTGCTGTAACAACTTCACAATTTTCTTGCCCTGTGTGCATTTACTCACCTTGATCTTGCTGTGGTTCAGCAGATCGGAAAAGGAAGAACTAACAGAGCTGAGACATCGGAAATCAACCGTATCAAGACCGGTGAGACAGCGATCTTGATGCTGCACTTGCTGGAACTCCTGGGCCTGCTCGAGTGACATCACCCTCATCTTGAAT
Source organism: Symbiodinium necroappetens (assembly GCA_905231915.1). Classification (NCBI taxonomy): domain Eukaryota; class Dinophyceae; order Suessiales; family Symbiodiniaceae; genus Symbiodinium; species Symbiodinium necroappetens. The sequence goes on along the minus strand of CAJNJA010015707.1, from coordinate 9,218 downwards.
CTGAATGGCATACAAAGGTCCTTACTAGTTCCACAGCTTGCCACGCATCGTAACCCTTTCCTGCCTGCAGAGACCCGTGAAACATGCCGGTGAAGAAAGGCGATAACCCGTTCCTCCCTTGCTGCACGATACCTTCGCTCCCGGCTTTCGGTCTGCCAATGTCTGCCACATCTTTTTCAGGAGTAGCTGCAGTGAACATACCCTCATGCCTAACCTGCCGCACTTCATTTCAGGCTTCAGGCACTTCGCTTCACATGTATCTGCAACAGCGATCCGAGCCAAGTCCGGAGTGGGGTCTTTGGCGCACCATTGTAGACCCTCCTAAGGACATCCACGCAGATTGCATATCCAAAAAGATCCTCATCATGACCCTATTAGTTCCCTCGTCTCTGCAAGTGCCGCAACAGGTTGGGTTGTGCCATGTTGTGCCACTAGCTCAGGTGGATTCGCAGGTCTTGCACGTACAAGAAGGGCATTCGTGGCACCAAGTCCTGGATCCCAGGATTTGAAGAGTGGAATGAAGCGACTTTCCATCGAAAACAAGATGGCATCTCCGACGTGACCTGACATGAAGCGCTGGATTGGGGGCAAAAGCTGCCATGAGACGAATCTTCTGCGTCTCTGTCGTAACATAATGGTTCCCCAGGAGGCGTGGCTTGGCGAGCGCTGCGGCATCGTCCAACACTCCACAGACCAACATCCTCCTTGTCGCGCGACAAACTCCGAAGGAATACCACGGATTCTGCGTTTTGGCCGTGTAAATGCCATTGCCAGGACACGAACACCGTGCTCCTCTCAGGGTGCAGACGGCGCAGCATAAGACACTTTATGCCAGGCCACGTCGGGCCACGTCTATCCTCGTACTCTTCATGGTTGCTTTCGCATAAATCGATGGCAGATTTGCTTCATCCGCCGTACCATAGCAAACAGCAAAGACGTCTGAAGCTGCAACCTGAACCGTTCGTGAACACTCTTGCTCGTTGGAATGCCCCGCAACATATCTCGGTTGGATCAACTCTCCGCAATCCCGAGAGAATCACTGGCGAGAATTGGTCCAAAAATTCCAGCTCCGCAAGGAGCCCGTCAGCCAAGTTTTGCTCCAGCAGCTTTACGTTGTGTGGAGCATTTGGAGTTGCAGCTTGGCTGCAGGGCAACAAAACCAATATTCTCAGCCGTATGTCCTTGTCAAGCACCTTCTTTTTCTCCAGACCGTGTGCTACCATAAAAGGCGCGTCATGGACTGGTGCATGGCACGGCAGGCTTCTCAACTTGCTGCACTTCGGCGACCACACACTGTGTGTTGCAACACTTGCGATCTAGATTGTCCAGTGCATGTGCTGTTCATGCTCGGCCATCATGTCGGCGCGCCCAACCGCTTCGTCCCAATGCTTCGAAGCTTTGCAGTGCTCCGGTGCGCGGGCTCAACACGGGCCACGGTTTGAAGCCGTGGTGGACCCGTCATCGTCTTCGACCTTCTGCAGCCGAGTCGGCATCTTCATCCTGCCGTTCCATCTGAGCCTCGGCCGCCTCGGCACAAAGCGCTTGCGGCGGCCTTTAGGGGCCACGTGAGAGCCCGGGGGGCCCAGCTCCCTCCTAAAATATTCAAGAGCCTCAAATACTCGAACATGAAACAGGGGCTGCGATGGTCCAAAGAGAAACGAACAGTGGCTCAGCATCTGGAAGCCGGAAGGCTTTGGTCCTCAATCATGGCCCCGCCAGGCAGCACCGCACAAGCACAAGCATCCCGTCGAAGTCGCTCAACGCAGTCATCATTGAGGTTCCGCTGCCTTTTGGAGCTGCAGCTTCTGGCTCAAGAACGATCGATAAGCCTGCCGGGCCTCGCCAGCTCGAGCAGAGCCGCGCTGTCCTGTCTTACGCGTGGCGGCCAAACGAGAAGGCATGGGCGCTCTTCTGAGAAGGCAGCGCTCGACGGCACGATGGCATAGGACACAGGGCGGGGAGCCATTGCACTGTCCTGCTTTCACAAGCGATGCGAGTTTGTGAGGTTGCCTTGTTGCCGACTGGAAAAGCCAACTTACAAGCCTGCTCGACCGCAACCACAACCTAGACAGTTGGCCCACATGGTCGCAGCCAAGCGTGATGCACACTGTTGAGGCTGGAGCTTCTCCCGCTTGTTTTGAGTTCCGATCATACACCACAACGACCTGCTTCGTAAAGACATAAAATCCAGGCACGGAACAATGGCCGGAGTGCACGAGGTCCCAGCATCATCTGCATCAAAGGCTGCGGCTGGCAAGACGGACTTCAAATCCTCAGGTTGACTAGCACAACGCAAGGCTCGCCCTAACACATCTGATGATCAAACTCAGGGCTGCTGCTGGTCGACGCCTCTGCGACACGCGGGATCACTGGGAGGCGTGACTGACTTCCGCACCTCCACTTGGCCGTGCTTCTGCACGGCCCGACAGCAACAGCAAGCACAGCTCCCACCAGTGCTCCTGCCAAGGTTGCAGGGCGGTGAAGCTTGAGAATTCCCGCCCTGACGCCTCCAGTGAACTTGCATCTTTCGTCGAGCGAATGTTGCCGAAGCGAGGAAATACGAATCTGCCAGTGCTTTGGGAAGGAGGCAGGTACCTTCGATGGCACAAGCCATTCACATGTTCAACGGTGTGCCTGGAACAATCACAGCCCAGGATTTTCTGCTTGCATCCACGTTTCTGACAACACATGGGGCCGGCATAAACGAACACAGGGACATAAGCTTTCCATGGCAATTCAATCGAACCAGCGGGGGCTCGTGTGTCTTCTCTGCCTGGGCGAATCCCTGTCGTGCAACTCTTTCGTCGTGCCATGCGTGTACAAAGCCCAAGGGAGCCGACGAGGGACTGGCCGGCACACAGATGCAAAGCTGCTGTGCTAAGGACCCACCCTCGCGCAGCCCTTTCGCACATCCTGGGGCCCGGCTCTGCGGCTATGTGAAGCGCCTGGGCAACATGCACCCAATACTCGCACTCGGCTACAACAAACGATCCGTGGTCCCAGCTTGCACTCTTACCGGAGGCACCGAACCCTGCACGGTGCTGCACGGCGAATGGCATGAATACACGAAGTCGTGTTGCTGAGAAACGCAGCCTTTCCCACCTGAAAGCTCCGACATGTCAGCCAACATATCCAGGGTGTCGTTCTTTTCAGAACAGCTCTGTTTGATTTTCCGCTTGCGGGCATGGCAATGCTTGAAGCACCGTCCTTCGAGGCTCCTCCGCCTTGCAATGCGCAGGTGAGCCACGCACGTTTCTGCACCCGGCAGGTTGCACACTGCATCATCTGTAGCACTTACGCCTTGGCCGGGTGAGCTTAGATGACCTGGTGCGATCTCCTGAGTTGGCCGAAGCCCTTTCCGTACGAGATGCCCAACAATACTGCCAGTAGGCGGGCCTCGTCATCTTCTGGCTCCTCTTCCTGCAGCTGGGCTCCGCTGTGCGCTGTGAGCAGGTGGGATTCCGGTCCTCGAGATCTTCATCCTCTAATCCCTGCTCATCTGCGTCTTCTTGGAACTCATCGCCAGAGTCCTTGCGAGAAGTTCCCCAAGTGTCGTGCAGTTCAGTGTCTTGTGAGTCTAGAGTAGAGTCTAGAGTTTGTGTGTGCGTGTGTATATGTGTACCGTTTCAGACCACGATCAACCATGCAACTTCGGGATGTTCCTTTGTGTCGATGCCTGTCTCACGGTATCACGCTGCCATTGCAATGCCGCTTCAAGTGTTTGTCCAACGTTACACGGCATACGCGGACTCGCGAAGTCGCAAGACCAAGAAAAATGGAAGTCAAACCACAACAGCCAGAGAAGCCGACGATACGGCTGACGCATCGAAGCCACAAGAAAAGGTCTCTGCTACCGTGGGCTTTGCTCTCAGGTCGCATCTCGTACTACCAGTAATTAGCAGGCAACAACCACCACGACCTGCCAACCGTTGCTGCGCACCTCCGGCACAGCAGCCTCTCCTGTCGCCGCTTCTGCCATGACCAGGCTGTCTTGACCCTGAATTGCGAAAGCTTCACTCACATGACCATCTCCCACGGGCACTTGTGGCAAGCATCGGACACTGTTCTTACTGATTGTCACGCCCCTACACGGGAAGCACACACGTCTCGTGCCTCTAAAGGCCCTGGAGCACCATGCCAGCAGCAGCAGCAGCAGTTAAGTCTATCAGAAGATGATGCAAAATGATAGATTCCGTGTCGCAGTTACGTTATGGCTGTTTGTCTCCGACGGCTGGGGGAGAATGATTGATGGAGCAAGACCATCTTCGGGATTCAATGGCCATCAGCAATGCATGCTGCTTGAGCACGACGGCTTCCTGCTACGCATAGCAACTGTATGTGCTTGCACCAAGGGCTTGACATGCAGCTTTGAATACCTCGTCCATGGTTGAGATCGGCTTTTCTACCATGCCACCGCTGGTTCTCGCCCGGCGGTTGCAGGGAAGGCCTTGTGCGCCTTTCTCCGAGTGCAGGCAGCCCTGCTGCCGAATGAAAAAGGAACCCCTTTGCGAGAGTGAGCTGAGTGCTCAAATCAAGCTGGATTCGCGTTTAGCCAGATGTATCCTATGTAGCAACTTTTGCTGACAAGCTAGACAGTAGCAGCATGATAAAAGGTGGAGCACTCGCTCTTGAAAGCCCTGTCTCATCAAGGGATCTCTGCTATGCTAAACAAAAGGATCATCGCGGCTTGACCTTGCTGATGTCTCGGTCTTTGAGCTTCGCATCCAACCTTGCTTCCAGGCTGTCGGCGATCTTGGACCTCGGCAGGAACCCCATGACAGCCATGACACGGCAACTCCTCAGTCTTGCATCTCAGGAGGATCACAGGCCCTGGCTCCTCTTCCTCCAGGGTCATCATGTTGGTCAGATAGTCTTGCATGCCCATCATGCCCTGGGCGTGTGGAAGATCTGTGTTCACCATCATTCCAATGCAATCAGGCCCTCGCAGTGCTGCCCTTCCTTCTGACATACTCATTGACCTGATTGCTGGTAGTAACTCTGGTCAGCAACACCTTGTGAAAGGATGTTCGTCTCAAGGCCCCGCATCCTGACCGTTCAACAGAACTTCGTCATCAGACTCCTGCCCAAAGCTGCGCAACTGCACTCTGCAGCATCGAAAATGGCGACGAAAACCGACGTGGCCACCTGCTTTGGGATGATTGGCTCAATCTTTCCCAGCTGGAAGAACCCACCACCGCCGCTCGGCCTCAGAACCAGCTGTTGGGTGCGCATAACACCAAGGCAACACGCCCATGCCCTCAGCTGCTCACTGTTCCCCACCTTTCCTGACGAGCAGTCCGCTCAGGATGTTTTCACCCGGGTAAATAGACTGCAAGCTTCCCAAGGCACTGACTGCTGCGCCTTCTTTCTATCTTCCTTAGACTGGTACGGCTTCACCTTCATTCGGGTGTCCTGTCGTCAGGGCTGAAACGCGTCTTGCAGCTAAGTGCACTCAATCACACCTGGCCATCCACTTCCCACACGCCCTTGTACCTCTCACAAGAAGCAACGTCGGAGTGCAACCCTATGCAATGTTGCAAAGAGCTTGGTGCCCAGCTCCAACGCAAAGCCCTCGCACTCTCCCGTTGGCTTCTTGACCATCCTGGCTGCTCTGCGCTTCTACCACCGATACATCTTCCCGGCGGCAACATCTCCCAAACCACCACACCAAGCGGCCTGAAACAACACGCCAGGAAGACTGGAACTGTTGACAGTCACTATAAGTCAAGTAAATGTCGGCATCGTCCTAGCTTCTGACAGTAACCCACGCCGTGCGAAGGCGCGCTGCGTCGACACACAATCACTCCTTCTTGTAAACCGCTCTCCCGTTCACCTGCCGAACGACATTCTCATCATGCCAAACGACACTATGCAGAACGACCGGGTCAATAACCTTTTTATCTGGGAACACGCTCCAAAGACCTGGGCATCAGAGAAACACATGCTGTCGGCGAGGTCTCGACTGCGAACATAGACCTGGCTGCCAGAGCTCAGCGGCACGCCGTTGACATCCTTGGCCCTCTTGCCGTTCAAGCCATAGGCCTGCAACACAAAACCGGAGGCGTTCGTTTAAGCCGCCACTTCACAATGAAAGCACAACTGCAAGTTGTCTAGATGTCGTTTCAGGGCGTGCTTGCCTCCAGCTGTCCTGGGGTCTTGTCTGCGGCCAGAACTGCCGGAGCCTTGCAGCATTCATGACGCTAGGACCTTCTGCCATTCGCATGGAGCCGAGCAACCACACCCAGGACCAAAGGTGAAGCCACGACCGCACCAAGGAGACCTCAAGGCTGCACGGATTTGAGGTGCTGAATCACAGTCGGGAAAGGGCCGCAACTTCTTCGCGATGCCCTATCCTGACAACAAAGACACCACATCACTTCCACCCTGTTGCCACCAAATCAGAACTTGCAGGGCCTGGTGTTCGTGTGCGCCACTAGGAACGATGAAAGTCAGTGCAGCCTGAAAGCAGTGAGGTCTATCTGCAATCTGCCATGTCGACCTGCTTGCCCGAAGCTGAGGAGCCAGCAGATCCCAGCACAGCCACCGCGATCGCCTAAAGCAAACACAAAGCGGCTCCGTTCTGTTGGTGTCTGCGTCTTCCCAACCCTTAAGTCCTAAGTTGCTCGCAAGTGTTCGCCGACGCGATGCCTGGCACACAAGGTTCAGGTTCATCCCAGTGAAGATAGATAACCCCATATCATACAAATCCCGCCAGATCTCACAGCCTTTTTGCGACAATGGTTAGGCTTGTCCGGGCCATTGAGCCAACAGCTGGATTGAGACTCAACGTCCCGTGACATCTCGGGCATGCCACACCCAAAAAAGCAGCTGCTCGACACTTTCTGCAGTTTGGCTCGAGCACCTCAGATAGCCAGGAGCTGCACCCAGGGTATAGCAAACGCATGTTTGAGCGTCTCAGGAAGCTGCTGAAGACCACGTCACCAGAAGCACAGGCTCCGCCGATGATGCATGAAGGGGACGATGAAGGCCACTGCGGATCAAAGATCGTCCAATGCTTGCACAAATGAAGAGAAACGCTGTCTGCCTGGAGGCCATCTTCGTCGTGGAACCTGGGTATGGGCCGAGTCGCTTCTGCAGCTGCGAAGCCATCGTCCCTGCCGAACCTAAGTCGAAACGTATCGCTGCACAGCTGGCTCTGCCAGGAATACAAACTGCAAGCTACTGCATCGCAGATTTTTAGTTGCAAGCTGTTTGGCCGGATCATAATCTCGGCTTCGTTTACATCCGCGATGTTGAGCAGATACGTTTTGTTGTTGAAGGAATGTTGCGCCGCAGCGGCTTCTCATGCCTCTTCAGTCTCATACTCCGCCGAGAATTTTGCTGGGTAGCTTGTTCTCGCCTGCACAGCCGCCGACAGCACACGATGGGCGGCGGAGTCCATACACTTTCGCATGCTGTCACACAGCGGCTCGCCGGTGGAACCTTTGCGAGCATAGGCACATGCAGGAATGGATCCTCGCAGGCACTACGTATCTCCACAACGCATGAAGACATCGTGTGCATTGCTACGTGCCGGGCATTTGCTGGCTTCCTCGGTGTACACCTTACCGTGGACGTCGTGACAGAATGTACATGCCAAAACAAATGCCTCCAGAGCTTGATTGAGATCGATCGCGGCGACGTGCTCTGCCAAACCTTCGCAATTGTGGATTGAAATTCCTGCTGAAGCAACCTGACAAAATCTCCACCGAGGGACCCCACCTTGGTTTGGCCGGAACTGCGGCAGCATTCCAGGTGCCCAACGCAGCTTGTGTGTTCACATTGCAATACGTGGTAAACGAGTTCTACGCCTCTAGCCTCTAAAACGGCTGTCAGTTAAAACTTTCATTCTTGTCACCATGTGGAATCACGTCTACACTGCCACTCTATCACAAATGTCAGGCGGCTCTTGCTTACGATGCTGGCATGCCAACTCTGCCACCAGCACAGCGCAAACATGGCAGCACCCACCATGAAAGACCTGAGCCGCAACCAACGGGCAGAGCTCAAGCACCCTATTTGTCGGGTTGCTTCAGGTGTTTTGCCACCCGGATTCAAACATGTTGCAACAATTACCACATACCCCGTAACTATCCGATCGCGATGTGGACTTCCAAAACGCCTCTTTGCCACATGGCTCCTTGATGCTTCGGGACAACCGCCAACGTATGTGTGCATCGAAACGATACGGCATTGCCTCTCTCTCCCGTTTCAATCTCCATTCCATTCATGAATATGGGGATTGCGTGACGGCATTTTTGTGCTCTTGACTGGACACGCGTAGCTTCGAAATCATGCATAATAACAAGGCTCCTAGCATTAATCACCAAGTCCCTATTATTGTATGGTGCACATGCAGATTTAGAGAACTTGCTTTTAGGAACTGAATACGGTCTAGAGCTGCGCACAAATGCAGCAGGTTGCGCTCATGATTGATCGACAACGCATGACAGATGACATCTGTACAAAATCTCAAGCACATGCGAAACACGGGAACATAACTGAATGAATGACATGCAGGCCGACACGTTTCCGAAGCGGCTTCAAGCCTTAGCGCCATGCGCTTTGCGGGAAGCCATGTTGAAGAGCCTCAGCGGCAGATACAACACAAACATTGCGTCATATTGTCCTGAACCATTGCAGCAGCGGAGCAGCTGGGCAAATGATCGGTGACCCAACCCAGTAAACCCCGCTAGCCAATCTGAGCCAAATTGCAGCAATTGCAACGGCAGCAGTAGCAACGCCTGCAACCAACAAATCCCTAAAAAAACCTGCCAAAATGTGTTCGGCCTGGAGGTCGGCGGCCGCTTCGATCGCCAAGCAGTCGCGCTGCTCCGCCGGCTAGCGCGCTCGCGCCCGGGATCGGGTCCCGTGGGCGCGGGCCGCAGCAATCGCCGCGCTCACGCGCCGCTGGACCCACTCGCAGCGCTCGCTGCCCTGCGCGCACATGCGCAGAGCCTGCTGGAGCTGCCGATTCGGCCCTGCGACGCCAGCGACGGCGCAGAAGCGCAGAGCTGCCGCTCGGAGAGCTCCCGGCGGAGCCGTCGTAGGAGTCCTGTAGCTGCCAGCTAGCTCCGCCGACGCACAGGCGGACCAGTCAGAAACAGGCGCGCCGAACAAAAATAAAAAATGGTCGGCCGAATCTCGCAAATACGGTCCACACGGCATGGGCCTTGTTCCCCACATTTTTTTTTCCGCGAAGCAGGCAGCTGTGCACA
>CAJNJA010015705.1:0-11646 GCA_905231915.1 Symbiodinium necroappetens | reverse complement strand
GTCCAAAAGCACGGAATCATCCCCCCCCCCCACCCCAACCTCGAACCCCCAAAATCTTCCGAAAGTGGCTGCAACTACACGCGCGGGTACGCGCCGCACTCCAACTAGATGCAACGTCCCAAAACCTGCTGCTTAAGCTGAAAGCAAAAATGCGTTGAAGCTGCTCGTCAAAGAAACCGAGTTCTGAGGGCACGTCGCCATTGGAGAAAAGTTGTGATTCTCCCGTAGGATACCGTGTTGCCGGGCGCAGCCTTCGAACTCAAGTGCTGCCCATCAAGGGTGGTCAGCGAAAACCAGTAGCAGGGAGCTTTTTCAGGTCTTCGAAGTTGCCAGTTTGGGTCTTGCAGGCTTGCTTGGGCTTTCGGGCTTGCTTGTGATTTACGATCTTGGGTTATGGTCACGGTTTGCTGCGGTTTGGCGTTAAGGGTTTAGGGTATATGGAAAGTTTTAGGGTGATCGAGTCGTTTTTGTTAAGGGCCTTTTGGTGACTGCACGAGTACGAGCGCCTCCAACTCTTACGAGCAGGCTTCGGAGCTGCATTGAACCCCGTCAGACAGACATGCAAAAACCCTTACCCTGCGGCATACGCTTTCCTGTAGGTAGGCATCACAGTAACAGGCAGCTGTGCACAAAGAAGGTCCCACTGATCTGCCTCATCATATCTCCCTCAGTCGTTCCCCGGTTAGTCCTCTTCTTGGCCCAACTTGCCGTGCCCTTCAAACTCAATCGCTTTCGACGGATCTCCCTCACCCTCAGAGCCCTTGTGCCACAACGTGTAGCCATGTCCCTGTCCATGTCTTCGACGATCTGTTGAGCTTGCATCAGGTCCAATGTAGGTTCCCCGCACATTTCAAGCACATAGGCCGCACTGATGGTCCCCTCAACGTAACGACGATACTGCACCAAAAGTCGTCGTAGGTGAGCTTGTGCGGCACTGGGCATACGTCTTGTGAAGCATTCGGAGGGCTGACGGAGGCCTGTGGATTCGGCTGCGACGACTGCAAAGCCACCGTAGGAGCCGCCGATGTATTGGCCGACATAGCATCCACAAGGCGAGCATCTTGAAGACAGATATCTCCCACAACCCCCGGCGGCAGAGGTAAGCGCATCCTTTTGCCTGAGGTGGAGTCTCCTGGCTTCCCTAAGGTCACTTCCACGTACTTTCTGGGCTGATTACTTGACTGAGCATCCGCAAGGCCCCAGCCAGGGCTCGGAAGACATGCACCTGAGCGCATGCCGCACTAGGGCCCACTAGGGCCTGCCAGGCTGGTGATGGGTCAATCCATCTTATCCACACTTGTGCAGAATCGACCAAGGCATCCAGCAACCCTATGAGTCGGCGACAGAAACACAATTTGAACCCTTGCGGCCTAAACCCAAACCCCGAGCCCGAAACCCCAAACCCTCAGCACTGAACCTTAAGCCTTAGAACCTAAAGGCTAAATATCCGCAACCATAGACCCGACGCCTTCAGCCCGAGACCCCAAACCCTAACACGTCATTTCCTAAACCCCAGACCCCACACCCTAAGCCTTAAACCTGAAACCATCAGGAACCCTGAACCCGAAACCCCAAACCTGAAGCAGCTCAGCCATGCTGAGCCCTAAGCCCCAGAACCTGAAGAGCCAAACCTCGAATTCAATCTCCCCTACATACCCGGAGCCTTTAACCCGAACCTGGGTCCGAAACTCCAAACCCGAGACCATAACCTAAAATCCTAAACCAAAAGCAAACCCTAAAGCCCAAGCAAGCCTTCAACACAAAAACCCTAAACCCCAGACATGGAAATCCAGGACATGGCTGAGACGGGCCAGCTAGACTCGCAACTGCACCTGCTCGGCGAGTCGTACCAGACGGATGTGATCCAAGAGGTGCTCGGCGAGTCGAACAAGATGGATGTGGACCAAGAGATGCGGGTTGGGGGGCAGCGGGCCACTCAGTTGGACGTGGTGGTGGAGTCGAGCCTGGAGCAGGCCACAGAGAGCATGGAAGTCATGGAAGGTGCTGTCGTGGGTGAGAAGGGCCACTCGGAGGAAAATGCAGGTGCCACAGGTGAGAGCGACCGACAACGCAGGAAGAGGGAAGGGCGGGTGTGACGAACTAGGTGAATGCTGCAAGGAGTACCGAGCGTGATGGGAACATCCTCAATAGGGCTCTCCGACTACTGACCAAGCAGTCGGTCCGAAACCATAGACCCGAAACCCTGAGCCCGAAACCCGAAACCCTAAGCAGCCGAACCCCGAGCCCTAGAACCTAAAGGCTGAAGAAATAAACCTTCACACGCCAAACCTTAAACCCCCAAACTGCCTCAAGCCTGAAATCCGATATCATAGACCCGAAACCCTGGCCCGAAGCCCCAAACTGAACACTAAGCCTTAACACTTAACACTTAAAAAGTAGATACGCCTTAACATGCCAAACCTAAACCCCAAACTCTACCTCCCCTACATACCCTAAGCCTTGAACCCCGCATCATAAGAAACCCTGAATCCGAAACTCCAAACCCGAAGCAACTGAACCTGAAGCCTCAAAACCTAAAGGTGAAACAAACAAACAATAACACGCCAAACCCCAAGCCCCAAACTAGATCTCCCCTACATACCCTAACCCTTAAAGCCCAGGATGCCTGAGGCAGCCCAACCGTAAACCCCAAGCCCGGCGAGCCCTAAACCCTCACCTCTCCCCTATATAGCCTAAGCCTTTTCTCCCCTCGAACCGGAAACAAGCCGCAACTGTAACCTCGGCCCTAAACCTGATGCCAAGCCCGGAGAAAACGATTTCAGACGTATTCGCTGAAAAATGAGGCAAATTCGCTCGTTCGGAAAATGACACGTGAGACCCAGTAGAAGTGACAAGTGAAGCCCGAGAGAAGTTACAAGTGAGCCTCCTATCATGCCGATACAGTTTCTAAAGGTGCCGCACACCCAAAGGCAGCGACGATGACAGCACCGCAGCAGCCTGTCGCGACGACAGTGCCCATGAAGACCATGCCATAGCAGCCGGCTCTAGTCGGATCCTCCACCGCCATTAGCAGCTCTGCACCGACTCCTTCGACGATACCGTCATTGGCTACAACGAGCTCGGAAACACCTTCTTGCTTCGCAGGGTACTCATGGTCCCCTTGATCTCTGGCAGCGGATCCAGACTGATTGGGTTAGCAAATCTTCGCAGCTCCGCTTCAGTCACGATGATGCCCAACTTTTACTTCATAAGCAATACAACGATGCAGCTGATGAGTTGGCAGTTGCAGGGGCTGCCTGCCCTGAGCCGCTGTCTGCGCTTGCAAAACATCATCGGCTAGAAACTCAACGCATACGCCGCTTGCAAGAAACACTCATCCGAGTGCATCTTGCGCGAGAAGCCGCCTTAAGAGCCGTAAGCTGCTTAAGAGGCCCTGCAATACGTCCTGCCCTAATCCCTCGCCCAGCCCCGCTGAGCCCCATGCTGTAGAGGACCCTGGTGATGAGGCACCGGTCCAACAGGCAGCCTTTCCCGGCTTTGCATGGCACGCTCCTGAGGTTGCATGCTGCACAAGCTTCTGGGGTACGGTGCCGAGTGCCAAAGTCCAAAAAGGATTTGCGCTGGAGATATCCTGAGCGACTCTTTGAGCCATTGATATGGTACTTTCGACAGCTTGAGTGTCCCCAGGTGGCCGACTTGAAGGCTTACCAAGGAGAACATGTCACGTGGCTCGAATTGGCGGTAGATTTCCAGGCTGCTACCCAAGTAGAGCTTTGCCAGTCTGGCGGCAATGGTGAGAAAGAGCACGCCGGTAAGAGAGCAATCTTTTTCGCGTCCGCTGCCAGACGCATGGCAGTCATGTGCCAAGACTCGCTCGCCCCGGCTGATCCCTTCACGAATAGCTTGACACGGCTTTCCTATGAGGCCCCTGTTGCTGCGCCGTGACATTGTCAACAGGGTGTTGTACCAAGCTGCATTGGAGCATTTGCAAACTAACAGTAAGCTTGCCTTCATTCCGCAGTTTGGGCAGATAGGTGAGGCGTTGTGGAATCCCCATGTCTCACTTGACCTACCCCGACCGAACCCTAGACCCGATGCTAGAAACGGTAGGCCTGAGCACCCGCCTAATCCTTATGAGGTGCAACGACGGCCTTCTAATGTTCAAGAGGTCCCTGACCAAGTGCCGTGGGATGTGACTCAGCCCTATCACCTACCCGGTTTGAACAAAAAACAAATTTCCCGTGAACAGAAATGCTTGTTGCACAATCGGGATGCTGATAGTAAAGCGTGGCGCTGACTAGCCCCTTTCTATGGACCGCAAGGCAAAGGCGACGAATCGCTGCACTGCGAGAAGTGCCAACAGACAACAGATTTTGTAGGGTGGAAGCGCAAGTGGCAGCAACGCTTCTGCGGAGGCTTGGCTGATGAGGGTACACAAGAAGTTGCTGTTGCCCTGCATACCCTAAACTGGCGTAAACGCCGAGTGCGGCAGCATAATGAGACTGCTGAGACGCGCCGCCTGCATCTCATTGCAGAGCCCACGGCTCGTGATGCCCGCATTCGCTGCACAAAACCGGGATGTCATGCCCACCTGGCCTGGTGCCAGGCCAAGACTTTCTTTACTCAGCTGTGCTCAGGCTGAGGTCTTTTCTTTTTTTTTCTGCATAACCCGTGCATGGTTGCGGCTCTATGGAGATGATGATGGGGCAACAAATGGGCCTCGACAAGCTGCTAAGGAAGACGGCCGGCGGCCGGCATTGTCCTTTCCTTCGAAACTTTGGGGAGCCTGCAAGGATAAACCCAAATTAGGGGGGCTGAAAGCATAATGCAGCATAATCCCGAAAAGAAGTGAAAAATACTACGATGCAATAAACCCGAACAGCGAACAGCAGTGCTGAGTGCAAATCTGCAAAGCATGTGATGTTCACAATTTGCACAACCTGAGAGCAATGTAACCAGGCGCACGTCCTCCAAGCGACGCCGGTAACAAGGCATAGGACACCAAACGGAGCACATTCGGTGGGCGGCAAAGCATAAGCCCCGAAATGGAGACATGGAAGGGACGGACCCGCAACCCGACAAGCGGATAGTAATGGCATACCTCGAAACCCAAATGAGTGATGTCCAGACTCGAAACCCTAGCACAAACCGGCTGGATGGCAAGCAACACGCCCGAGAAGGAATGCATTCCAGGAATCCGTCAACCCGAGAAGAAATGCACTGTAAGAAGGCATAAACCCTAAGCCCGTAGCTGTGTGAAGGACAGACCGAAGTCATTCAGAAAACACGGTTTAACCCGAGATGGACTAAACCTTCTGAAAAGCCGTGAACTCTATGAACCTGGAAAGCAATGAGGAGTGGCAAACAGACTTTAACACCACAAAATGAATCATGGCCAACACAAAATAAAAGAAGTGCTGAGTGCGACCGGCGAGTGGCAGACCTCGAGCCCAACGGAGCGACGGCAAGACTAAACCCGAATTAAATATTCAAAAGCCAAGAACCCGGAAACTGCTAAAGTAGTGAAGTAGCTTGGCTGTGGTGAAGTTCGCAAACCATGAATCTGAGAAGCTTTGAGTGGAACAAGCTGCAAACGGAAAAGCAGTGGTGAGCAACAAATCCAAAACGCCAAGAAGATTGATGGCCAGAATCTCCGAACGATAGCTGGGTGCAAGTGAAGGAAGCTGATGGGGAGTAAGCACCAAACCCAAATACGCGGACTAAATGCTGCAAATCTTTCAAGACATGCCACCTAGCACAACAAAAATCAAAAAAATGTGAAAGGTAGCAAGACAGCAGGAAGGAGTGGCACACCATGGTGAACCTTACACCACAAAATATGTGACACTACAGCTGGTAGACCTTCAGAGCAATGCTTGACCGACAGTACATCCTGCAAGCGACGACGGGTAGCAAAGCACATATCCAAAAAGGTGATAGACATCGCAGAGCTTAAACCCTAAAGAGATGCTGTGCGCGAACCAAGTTGTACACGCCGGTAAGCTTTAAAGTACGCAAAAATCTCGCCGGGCAACAAACCATGAACCCCGACGCAACGGTGCCCAGACTCAATGCTTGGAACACAGTCTAGGTGGCAAGCAACACACCCGAAAAGGAGCAAAATGCAGGAAAGCATCACAAGGGCAGGCAAGCGCCAACGCCCAAGCCAGAATATATGCCAGCCAGATTTGGACACCGGGATCGACATTGTGGGTCGGGTTGATGGTTTAGCACATGATTTCTTGACGGACAACCTGCGAACAAGTGTATCGCAAGAAGCTGTAGGCTTGAACAACAGGGTGAATGTCAAGCCCTAAACCCGTACTGTCTGACGGACAGAGGGAAGACATTCACAAAACACGGAGTGGAATGTAAGAAGCCGTGAACCTGGAAGGCTGTAAGAGCCCGAACGAACTGCTGCACGACAGCCCCAAGCCCAAGCAGCGCTGAACCGTGGAAGCGCCCAGAGCACGCCCAAAACCCGTCAAACGTAGTAAGAAGCAGTAGAAGCACCGAGCAGCCGCGCGCAGTGGCGAATCTTAAAACGCAAAGTACCTGACACCCGCAGTATCTGGAACCTAAGAGAGGTGGGCGGTAGTAAATCAGGTATAGCCATATGTTTGAACTAGGAGCGATGCTTACAACACCGGACATCCAAAACAAAACGCTAGCTCACGCAGCAGCAAAATGCAAGAAGGTCTACACGTGGGAAGCAGTGGCCCGCATGGTGGAGTGTAATGCAGTGTAGAAACGACGGAGGCCAGACCTAACTTGTAAATCCTTGAAGATATGCTCCATGGCACAACAAAAACCCGAAAGATGTGAAAGATCCCCAACAATAGCCGGCATTGGCAAGATTGCACCGCAATATGCGATGTCCAGCCCTGGGAACTTAAGGAACTTAATAGACATGCCAAGAAGAAAACCATAGCCGGATGTTTGTGTTGGATCTGTAGAACCCGAGCCTAAGAAAGAGACTTGGTAGCGGCTAACCTCAAATCCCACATGAGTTATGCACGAACTCAAACAACCAAGAGCCCAAACACCAAAACGAAATGAAATGCAGGATTGCACATCGGGCAAATGCCAAAGCCAACATGAATGATGGCCAGATTTTGATTTGTGACAGATGTTGCCGGACGGCGTACCGTACTGTCAACCGCAAGAGCATGCTGTTTGATCCGAAGAGAAGCGAAATGAATGATTTTGCAACCGTGTCAGAGCAAGTTTGTTTGTATTTAATTTGCAGTCGTGTAAGTTTTCCGGCATGTGCAAAACCGCTGGCTGTTTTGGAAACGTTCAGAATGGCTTCCAATGTTGAAGGTGCTGCCAATTGAAACACCAGGACTTCGAATGACAACACTGAACAACTCCGAAGCCAATGTCCAGTGTTTTTTTAATTTAGATGTTTACGGTGGATGATCTCGTGGACACTTTCCGTTGTTGAAAGGTGCCTTGCTGCTGAGGCCGTTTCCACCTGTCGGTTTTTGGCTGGGCACGCTGGTGCTCCTGATCGGGCATCTCTGCCTTGAAGTTTTGTGGTCATAGTCAGCAGTGTCGGTGTACTCGCCAGACTTTGGATCGTGCTTTGCAACTTGCTGCAGTGACCATGCCAGGACGCTTCAATATCTTCGTGCGTCAGCGGACCGGGCCTCTTGAAACCTCATGAGCTAAGACTTCGGAGAACTTGGACGTAGCACTCCGTGCAGAGTGTACAGATGGAGGTCAGTGGCAAAGAGATAGAGAAGATGACTCGACTGCAGGATGTGCCAAAGCCTCCTGTCCGCTCTGACGAAGTGAGCGTGCCTGCAAAGGAGCAATGACAACAGAGCATTGCAATGGCTGGCCTTCACGAATCGTTTGAAAGAACTCAACTAGTTCTGCGCCGAGCACTTTTGCAGATCCTGCAGTGGGTACAGCTGTTCTGGTGTTCGATGGTTTTCGTATTACGGCACCTTGTCCCAGGTGTGTGGCAATTGATACACGAGCTGTTTTGTGCTTTACAGGCACGCAAACGAGCTGGCGGTGGTGGTGCTGTGGGGGGCAATGGAAATGGTTGCCATCGCCTCAGTGAGCAACATAGTTCAAGACCGGGGAGTCGCAGTCTTGTGTCTCTCACCACAACGCCATTGAGCTCGCTGCACCGTGGGTCAACTCCGACTCACCAGAGCAATAGGTAAAGCCCCAGCTCCGCAAGATCTACAAGATTCTCCAAAGCAGGAATCCTTCTGCAACGCGCAACGACTGTAAGGGAAGCTATACACGCAGACCTCGAGAGGTTGTAAAAGCCTATGATGCCGAAACAATGCGGTAATCCTGTTCGCGCACAGTTGACGAGAATCCTGGCGTTCGGGTTGGCTCGTCGCTAGCAAGCATGCCTCAAGCCAATGTGTGACATGGAAAGCTGGACTTTGGAATCAGATCCTAGTGACGTATCGCTGTTACGTGGGAGTTGGTCCAGTGCTTTCGGTAGGGACAAAAAAAGCGTGTAAGCTGGGAAAGCTTTGCAAGGTCCTTCATTGGTTGTGCTGCTCCCACACGCAGATGGAGTTCAAGTTCAGGCGTGAATAAGATGATATCTGTACATTGCAAGTCACGGAGCTCTTTGCATGAGCGGCGGCCCTGTCATGGCCTGTCAGGCGCTGCTGTCCCAAGCAGCCGCATCGAAGCTTTGTGCAAAGCACAATTGCCTTGTTT
This sequence comes from Symbiodinium necroappetens, assembly GCA_905231915.1. Lineage (NCBI taxonomy): Eukaryota > Dinophyceae > Suessiales > Symbiodiniaceae > Symbiodinium > Symbiodinium necroappetens. The sequence continues at coordinate 2,988 of CAJNJA010015705.1, read as the reverse complement.
ACTACCCATGAAAACTTAAAATCGTTACGTGACGAGCAACTTGTCTAGCTTTACGAATCTCTACTTTTTCGAGATACCGAAAGACAACTGTCTTGGAGTCTTGGTCTCTTAGTTGATAATGTCTAAAAGGCAGCGATGAGTTTCCGAATTTTGCTTAACATCCGGTAGCACGGTGGAACCACGAGAAATGCGCACCCAGAACATGCCACGGCCACGACTGCATTGCTGATCTTCGAAGCCGACGTCCCGACGACCGAGGAGGATACTGGTAACCGCTTTGGAACTTTCAACAACTCTACGAACTGTCGGAAGACAAGAGGCCCCGAACGTTCGAAAGTGTTGCTCGCAGCGGACCGATACTGGCGCTGGCACCCAAACAGATTGTTCCTGTATCAATGTGGATACCTCAGGAAAGCGATGTACATCTGGACAGTGGTGGTTGCTATCCGTCAGCGTTCTGTCCCGTGCCATGTCAAGCACTGCTCAGGGTGTGCATCCCATTCCGTGTGTTCGTGTGTTTTTGTTCGGTGCTCAAAAGTCACTGTTGGTTGGCATGCTGGTGCGAAATCCTGTTCGATTGCGCCTATCGTTAATTTCGCGACCACTAGCAGGGGTCTAGCAGGGCTGAGGTTACTCGAAATTTCTGGATTGCAGTGGGGGAGACGTTGGTATGAAGATCATTTAGTTAGATGAAACTTTCTATGATATATATAGTTCGAGAGATTGATTTGATTTTTTATTCAATGAAAAATACATATATTGAATACAGATATAATGTTAGTAGACTTTGAACCGAAAAATTCAAAAAGATTTATGATATTATGAATTTCTTCTTATTGGAAACATGTACGATTGAGTAAAAAAAATATATGAGCACTATTTTTTGTTGATGGCTTCATGATTTTATTAATATCTTGATGTAATTTATAAATTATAAATATGGTAGTTGATCTAAAGCTCTTTCTGGCATGATTTATATGAGACGATAGCTGTATAGTTGAATATGGTAGCGCTAATATTTGTGTTGGTTTTATTAAATGTGTTTTTTTTGCGAAATTTGTTTGTTTATGTCTTCGGATATGCCGGCATGAAATAATATAGATTATTAGCCATCGAAAAATATTTGGATATTATTTTAAGATTATGCTCGAAATAATTACAATGACTTATATATTGTTATGAAAGCAAGAGCAAGAGAACTCTATGAAAAATATATTTAATTTATATTGATATAGAATAGTATTTCTATATATTTTGGCTCTTATAAAAATAGAAATATACGAATTTTACTAAAATTAGATGATTTCGACAATATTTTGAATAATAGAAATTAAGAAATATATATATAAATAGAAAATATTTTTATTTGGATTTTGGAATTTTAGATATGAATTTATATAAATATGAATTTCTATTTATTTTAAATAAATGTATATTTTCGAATATGACTTATATTCTTCTTTTTTATATAATAATATATTTAATATTATTGATATTCTTATAATAAGAAATATATAATATAGAATATCTTTTATTTGATAATTAATTCAATTTTTTTTTGAATAAATATAAACCTATAATATCTATAAAATTTATATAGATGATATTATTTGAATGATTGAAAAATATCTTGAAATATATATTTGAATAATATTTTATCTAGAAATTAGAGAAAAATTAATATTCTTTTATCGAAAATTATTGAAGTTTATGATCGAAATATGGACGTTTTGCATCGGGCACATTATAATATTATTTCTAATATATTCGTATAATGCTAATTATCTTGAAGCGGCAAGGTTTTAAGATTTTTATTAGATTTTCATATATATATTCTAAATATGGTTATTTTATGTCGGGCACGTCGTAGTGTCGTTTCTGATATATTCGTTTAATTGTAATTATTTTTGATCGACGAGGTCTTAAGATCTCTAATTTATGGATTTATATTCAGCTTTGGATTTTTTTTAACTTGCTATTAATAGGTATGTGATGCGAATAGATAGGTCGAGATATGAATGAGTTTCTGAAATTATATTTTTAGAATTTGAGCGGTCGTCGTGAAATAATTAGATTTTTTATGATCGGATCGAATGGTGCGTTAAATTATTCCTGTCTGCGCGGCGTATAATTAACTGATTGAGAAATAATAAATATAATGTCTTTTTGTAAGAAAATTATGATGATTAGGAGAAATATGTTTCTATATTATATATATTTTTTTTTCGATAAATTATTTTCGAAATATCTCTATAGATTATTTCTATCTATATATATATATTAAAAAATATTATATGAATATCGATTTCTTGTAATTTTTTGTCAAATACCGGACTTTATAATACTAATTCTTATATCGAGAAATTGAAAAAATTGAAAGATAGACAAAGAAATTGAAATAAGAAAATACAAAAATTTTGATATATTTAATTTTTAGATTTCTTTTAAATAATTAATATTAAGAGGTCTACTTATGTCATATCGTTTGTTCTATTATAATCAATTTTAAATTAAAAGACATTTGAAATATAGAAAATATCCATATCACCTCAGAATTAAGAAACTATATTTCTTTAGCAGAAATAATTCTTTTATCTAAGGCCACGCAAACCGCCGATATCTAGAATTAGAGGCGGCGAGAAAATGAGATAGGATAGAAGACCGAAAGAATAATAGAAAGGAGGGGTAGGACTGATAAATAACTAATTCAAGATAAGATAAGAGAAAAGCATCGCAATATTAGAAGAGTGGAAAAGAGTAGATAGATCGGAGGACTAAGAGAAAAATTAGAGAGATTAGAGAATAGGAAATAAAAAATCATACCAACGAATAATACAGATAGGGTATAGATATAATCTTAAGAAGAATTAAATTCCTAGAAAAAAAAAACTATATTCGAAATTTCTCGAATATTTGACAGAATACAAAATTAGATTTATTTAGAGGTAGCCTAAGAGTAAAAAGAATAAAAGAAATAGAATAGAAGAA
>CAJNJA010015704.1:0-11646 GCA_905231915.1 Symbiodinium necroappetens | reverse complement strand
GAAGTCGGTTTTGACCCAATAGTGAGTGGCGAAGCGGTAATCGCCCGCAAAGCACAGAGCACGCTCGCGCAGCGTTCAATTGAAAAATTGAGCTGCTCGCCAAGCGTGGAGTCCGCTCGCGCAGCGTTCAATTGCAATTGGTTGTTTTTGCTGTTGTTGTTATTCTTGTTGTTGTTGCTGCTGCTGCTGCTGCTTCTGCTGCTGCTGCTGCTGCTGCTGTTGCTGTTGGTGCTGTTGCTGTTGGTGCTATTGCTGTTGGTGGTGTATGGTGGTGTTGGTGTTGCTGATTTTGCTGTTGCTGTTGCTGGTGATGCTGCTGCCGCTGTTGCTTGCGGCAACAGCGCACTGGGCTGCGACGGCCAAGAGTCAGGACCAGCGCGCAACCCAGGCGGTGAGCGCGGTCTGGAAGGGGCGGGGGCGGCCAATGCGTGTGTCGCGCAAGCAGGCGCAGGAGCTGCACTGTCTCAGGGTTGAACCTGCCGACAACGACGAGGCGGCATCGCCGGGCGCGGGCGAGGGGTTGAGGTGGCTCGGGGCGCGCTGCGTCAGTGACAGCGCAGCATAGCGCAGCCCTCGATTGTTTCCAGAACGCAAGGCCATCATTGTGGCCGTTGCAAAGCATTTGTTCTTCCCGATTGAGTACGCTGATGCATGTCCTACCACATTGTCTCAGCTTGATGACGATTGCCAGGAGATTGAATTGATCATTGAAGACGGCTTCAGCGCAGTTCTGCGACGCAACGCTGGTGTCCCGCTCGCCATGCCACGTCTCATGGACGGCATCGCAATCCTGCTTGCGGGCTTTTATATATATGTACCTGCGCTGGATCCGCATCTCTTCAGGACTGCCCCGGGACTGCCCCGCTGGATTTGTTTTTGCCGCCACCACTGTCCTCGCGGAGCCATGTCCGCCTCCCTTTCGCAAGCCGCATGCTTCGCTGTCGCGCCGTCCGGGACTTGCCGGTGTTTGCGCTCCGTTCCTTCGCTGTATGCTCTTTAACGAGCAGCGTGCTGTTCTTGCCCGTCACTAGCAAGCACATGTCGATGGCGAGTTACAGCCCCTGGGGATCCTGGGGGTGTTGAACGCCGGTAGACATTTCTGTGGGCAGTATATTCTGATAAGGGGTTTTGATTCGAGCGGTGCAAGTGACGGGCCTCAACAAAAATCTCGAATTGAGAACACAAATCTTTCGCTCATTCAATGAGTACTGGTTCAAGGAGGTGGACGAGTGAATCCCACATAATCCCACATAGTTCAGCGTGGGCACGTGCAGGTCTGGGGCACCTGTTTGAGACCGGACACAAAAACAATCGTGAACAGGGTGGCTGACATGAATTATATGAATTTATGCATGCGATGAGCGGTGTAATGACGTCGTTGCCTCAGCTTGCGGACGGGATCGCGGGAAGCGCCGCATGTCATCGATGTTCATCTACTGAGGCAAGTCAGGATATGAGTTCGGCAGGTGAGGGAGAAGGTGATGACCCCGACTGGTCCGAGGCGGCGGCAATTACACATATGGCCTGCAAATGGTGAATTCAGAACAAGATTGCTGCTTGACGTATGTAGAGGCCAGCGTTACCCCGAGATCGGAAGAGAACGCACTGGCCGAAGACAACGACGGCGATGCGCTGAGCCTGACTTGGTTTCAATCGGTGTGTGCAGGTTGTTTCCTTGATCCAACACCAGGCAATGATGTCGCCACCGGGATGCCACTGGAGGAGCCAGTGCCATAATCAAAATGATGCGGGGTATTCTTTTTGATGATCCGCAAACAGCTGGCTGATTTCAGGTTGCTTGCTCAACTCGGCGCGTCCATGGCTCAGATACGAGACGAGAGATTGTGCAGGACACTGGCAACTCACTCACTCACACTGCAGCTGCTTCAAGGTGGGGTTCTGCCATGGCAGCAGCCTTAGCTAAAGTATTCGGCCCCTCGTGTGACGACGCGGTGTTCGTGCAGTGTTGGATTTCGATTTCGTGTTTCCAGAGCAGTGTTGAAAAACTGGCGATGCAATCGCTTACCTAGACATCGGATTCACAATGTCTGGCTAGCGCGAGGCAAGATGAGCCGAAGTTGTACTGCAGTATTCACCGTTCCGAGGAAGAGAACCTGCAGCAGAACATGTGGGAAAGCGCTTTGGAAGCCGAAAAAGTGGAGCAGCAACTTCAGGACAGTCAACAGAACAGTGCCAAACATTCAATTTGCACCGACATCGACCAAGCGCCAGGAACGGCCTTTGCCTCCAGATATGTTCTTTGCCGGAGCCTCAATTCAGAAGCAGTGAACCCAGCAGGCGCTTCAGCCAGCAGGCAGGGTCACAACTCAGGAGGTATCGACTCCACACGATTCCGTGCCAATCCTCGATCTGGGAGAGCACGAGGCCACCCTTGTGTGCACGCAAAATCGGCTGGAAGCAGGCTCATGACAAGCAGCTCATGCGCAAGTCTCGGGACTTGCTGACTGCTGACGTTGTGGCTCTTGGGCAAAGATGTTGTTGATGGTATTGGCCGCACCTCAAGCCGCGCTGTCCTCCTATAGATTTACAGCCTGCTAGACACACGCATACTGGATAACTGCATTTTCTTCCGCAGCCCCATCATCCGGCCATGACCGATGCGACAGGGTTCGCACCTGTGTTCTTGCATGTGCAGTAGAAGATCAGCTTGTGCAGAACAAAGAGCCCCGAGGTGGCATTGTGTCGTCACTGAACACTTTGTTGCCGGACCCTTAATTCCTGCCCCCAGAGTTACCATTTGGAGTGGGCGATTGGGCTTTTGCATGCCGAAGTGCCGAAGTTGTTTTTGTGCAGGCAGGCCAAGGCGCCCGTCAACATGTTGAATTCCGAGCACAGACCCGCACTTACAGAAACCGTTTACAGGTTGGGATCGAAGCAAGCAGGGTTACTCCACAGTTTGTTTCTTTCGATTTGGCGGCACGCAGAGCTCTTTTTGCTGAAGACCGCCACTGCTGCAATTTTTCTTGTCCAAAGATTCGACCGAGGTCAAGCACCAATGGAGCACCACCTCAAAGTCTGGTATTTCGTTTCTCCCAGGCACGAGACAACTCAGACTGACGTACGGTCGGCTCGCACGACTGCAGGTGGACCGGCTGCTTGGCCAGCTTGCGCAAATGAGCGAGCTGCGAGCCGCCGGGTTAGAGCCATGCCTCAGGAAGCTTCCATCGCTGGCCACTCGCTTCTGAGGATGTGATGCTGCCCCGTCTCCCGCCAAAGGCCAGCCCCTGGTTGCATGTGTTACACGCGAGCTGTCGATCAAGACAGTACAAGGTCACGATTCGGTCCACTTGGGCTGGCCGTTTTGATGAGACCTTTCTGCAGGCCGCACCGCGTTGGCAAGCTCAAGCTGAAAACTTGCCAGTTGCAAAGTGTCAGGAACGGCAGAGTCTTTTGACGAGTTTTTTCGAAGAGCTCTGCAACATTCTGAACGGAAAATATTCAGCAGCTCGGAGCTTGGCTTGCATACAATGGGAAAATGCTGAGATCTGGGACTATCTAAGATCGGAAACGTTTTGGACCTTTGCGAACCATTGGGCGAGCCCTGGGCCGAGAGAAGACTTCGCTGATTCTGCGGCAGTGCTGATCAGTGCTGATTCGTTCTTCCGTCCAGGTTTGTGGCCAGTGCGGCTTGCGCCTAAACGCTCTTCGGTACATTATACACTTTTATAGCTTGCTCGAACCGAAGCTAGGCAAGAGCAGGGTCCACAGAGGAGCTGGCGGCAGCTTCGGCCTCACATTCCTTTTGCAGTACCGTCATTTCGGTGTTGCTTTTCACCATTACGTACCGGCGCAGCCTCCCTCGCGAAGGTCGCAGCAGTGGAGGCCAGTTGTTCATCCACCCACAGCTTATGCTGCACGCTGCGACTGGAACTGTGGGCACAGCCATAGAAGCCAAGAATCTCCGACGTGGCATTGCAGGCCGCCATCCGCAGGGAAGAAGACCGTCAGATAATTGCGTCGCAGGATGCGGAATATGAGGCCGCTGGTTGACCGGCGGTCGAGTTTTCCAAGCTTCCAGCTGTTACCTTGCGAGGAAAGCTTGCGACAGGATGAGCTTCGTCGAATAGCGCAGGCCGAGAAGGCCGCCTAAACCGTTGCACGTACCGCAGGCTTTGCTGTCCGGGCCAAGGCAGGCACACCTCTTAGTTTTCTAATCTGATGCCGCGAACCCTAAACCCTGCGCGACCCGAAACACGGAAGCGAGTTGACAAGCCGTGGGATAATATGACGATGTGGTAGTGCAGAGACTGCAGGATTTCACTTGTTCAGTACGCGAATGAACCTGCCACGCTGTCGTCGGTCTCAGATCCCTGCACCCCCAAACCGCCCTGAATGCAAAACACCCCTCTAAGTCTCACCCCCTGCCAACTGACAAGCGGCTAGCCGGAGAACCCAGTCAAACCAGGGACGGGAAGTCAAAAAGTCCTCTAGGTTTCGACTTTGCACGCCTGCCAGCGCCTTTCGGTACTTTTGCCAACCCCCCGGAACATAACACCGCCCTAAACCTTTAAGCCGTGTTAAACCTGCACCCCCCCTTAAACCGGTGACTTGAAACGCCTCTGATGTTCAAAACCCTTCAATCCTTAACCCCCGAAGCCATAATCCCTCACCTTTATTACTCACCTTAAACTTTGAACCCGGAAACGACCATTTTCCCTAACCCGGAAACCTGAAACATTTCAAAAAACCTACATGTGTTGATGCGCAACGATATGTAAGCGAGACAAAAAAATGCAAGTGAATCCACACCCCACAATGGCAGGCCGAAAAAGAGAGACTTGTGGCAGAGGAAGAGGCCATGGCATTCCTTCAATCGGTTGGCAGCGATGGGTGCGAAATGAGCAGGCCAGACGGCAAAAAGCTGCTGAGGAAGAGGTTGCGTGTTGCGCAGAGGACCCAGTCGAAATGCACTGGTTGCCTGACGGGAGGCGGCTGCTCTTCTGGAGGAACAAAGGCTTCGGCGAGAGACATTCGACAGGCAGCACCCGCTGCCGGAAGTGCGGCGCTTGGAAGTCCGCTCTCTGTTGGAGTGTTTAAAGAAGCTGGGCCCTTATAGAACCCTTCGAAGCCTTTGCCGATGCCTCTCTCAGGCCGGGATGCCGCAGGCCGCTCGCCAAGACAAAGTGCTCGACGTCTCTTCCGAGTCTCCGCCCCGATCCAAGGCGACCGTGCGATTTCGCGCAGCCAGTGGAGCTACGATCCAGCGTGCTTTTGCTGAAGATACGCAGGCAAAGTGCTGCGATATGCTGCGCTCATGGCGCGACTGTCCCCTGTGTTCGGCAGACTTGAAGGTTTCCGCCTTGTTCGAGTTTGCTGCAGTGGCCGACTGGGATGGCCCAGCCTTGGGCCGGCCGTTTGATCTCAGGATTTCTCTATGAAGGAGAATTTTGAGTGTCTGAAGCAGAATGCCTGCCGCGGCAAGGACTTCTTTCCCGGTGATGAACCTGCAAGGGAAGGAATCGCAGACGCTCAGGCGACACAGACATACAAGACCATAATATGCCTATGCAGACACAGCAGCGAGCTTGCACGGCAAGCCTATCATCAGGGAAGCTGGACTTTGTCCTTCCACAATGCTACTCGTGGCGGAGCATGCCGTGGGCTTACCCACAATGTCGCTCCTGTAGAAGTGGATCGCCACTGGCATGCCACGATGGTGGACCCAGGACGACTGACGCCTGCACGATCGGATGGCCCCCGGCCTCCTCTGTTCGATGTTCCGGTATACAATGAGCACATCCGCGTTTCAATTGAGGTAATTGGTTGCAACGACGTAGGTTCGCAAAATGTTTCACCTTCAGTTTGACCAAGCACCTAGCGCAGTCGTGTGATGTTTTGGTTGCGCACAAGGCTTGAATCAAAAAGTCATAGAGGCAGAGAGACACAGAGCGAGCAGGAGGATGGGCCCTGTCGAAAGAAAGGTTCAAGTGTTGAAACACGGCCGTCCTCATCTTCCATAGCTTTTTCACGCAGCGTTTTTTTAAATTTCCGTCTCTTGACGGAAGACTACAGCTGGACACATAACTTTCACTCGATCCGAAAATCTCTCTGGGACTGTGCGCGCGGAAGGACGCGGAAGGCGTTTCTCCGCGGAAGGGCGCGGAAGAACTACGTAAGCCGCCGTGCCAGAAGAATGCGTCAGTCGAACGAGACTTTGATAATTTGGACCAGCTACCGTCCTGTACTCTTCCAGGGTTCAGGTCTTCTTCCACTGGAAGTCCTGTTCCCTGGAACGCATGTGGCCCGCAATTGCCGAGAGGAGTTTGCGTAATATGTCCAGAGGGGTTTATGCTCTTGCGGAAGGGTTCGCTTGCAAAACAGTCCGCGGAAGGCTTAAGGGACGACATGCAGCGACTCAGAAACGTGCCAACGAGTCGAAGCGCGGAAGGGTTGTGCGGAAGGGGTTTTTGCGTCCTTGGGATCGAAACAGAGCAAAAAACACAGCTCACATGGACAGCGGAGACCAGGGCGCGTTCGCACGCGGGAGGGGTGCTGTGCCTCCTCTTTGGCTGTGTGGAAGAAGAGAGAGAGAGAGAGAGAGAGACAGACAGAGAGAGAGAGAGAGAGGGCACTTGCGCGCCGGCTAGGGGGAAACCCCTGGCCCACAGCCCTGGCGAAAGAAAGAGAGAGAGACAGGGGCCAGCAATTAGGGGGACCATGCAGGTAGAGCTGAGTTCGCTTGCAATAGGGGGTAGAACTACTTTTTGTCCTGATCGCGATGACCTACCTGCCATATCCTCATTCCTGAGGGGGAGGATGCTCTACTGAACCCTCTCCTACAACATCTACGCATAGTAGCCCATACGGGCATGCAGTATGCGCTGTGTCCTTGGTTTACATCAACTCAAAGAGGGTTCAGAAACACTGAGCATCCAGTTTTCCCGACAGTTTGAAGGCAATCGGGGGATTGGACTCATGGGTTTGTTTGGACGGTTACTCCTGGATGGGGGGAGTAGATTGCCTTCAGAAGAACTTTACCAGCTTGAAGTCAGATGACAGTCGAGAGGGGGAGAACTTTTGTGCTGCATTGGGTCTCGATGTCCCGTTTTTAATTTTAGGTTGATGCGTCTGAGACCCTCTCGAGGTGCAGGTGGCAGAAGTTGCCACAGAAAAGTCATCTGTCCAGTTGCTCGCACATAGGTTGATGCTCGCACTAGACTAACCTGTGTGGGGACCAAAACAGGGGGACAACAAAACAATGAACCCTCTTTCATGCTCCTCACGTATGGGAGCTCTGTAGGGCTGGGGTAGACAGTGCTGTGTCATTGTTTTTACAAAGCGATGAGAGGGTTCAGTGTTGTTGCTGTTCCTGGAGTTCGCAGCAGACATGAAAGGCATGGATGTTCCAGAACTCGACAAACTTTCTAAGTTCCTCTTATTGATCATTTTGTTGCTTACACTCAGGGGGACATCCAACAATTAGTCCTTCATGTCAACGGGGGCCTCCGGCACAGTGGAAGAGCTACCCACAAAAAACGGGGACTTCATCCCTCTGCCATCTTGTGGTAATCTGGAGCACTGTACTATCTTCTGCCATTATCTTCACTTGACTTGGCAGGGGGAGAAGAAGTGCAACCTTGTGCATGTGTCAGTGAGAGTACATTGTCATCAAACTTTTCGATATCGTACACTTTAGGCATTAGCCTTCATTGATGACTTGTACTCGCTCGTCACTCCCCGCATACCCGATAAACATTATTGGGTGGGCCGCTTTGGCCCGGGGACGTTGACCCGTCCCCATGCCCTGGAGAGACAGAGAGAGAGAGAGAGAGAGAGAGAGAGAGAGAGGGGCCAGTGTAGCAGTTTGGCTCAAGTCGACCTGCCGCTTCCTTCGGGGGGCGCTCGAGGACGGCCTGGTGGGGGGAGCAATAGTCTTGCCGGGTGGACGATCCTTCGAGCGGGAGAAGGCTTGAGCCCACGCCCGCCGCATTTGCCGTCAAGTGGCCCGTCCCTTGAAGGGCTTTGCGTTCTAGCGGTGCCTCGCCGCAATACGTTCTGACCGGCAAGTTTGAACCTCTACGCGACTTCCAGCTGAGGGTCCTTGAAGGTGACCGCGGGGAGATCGGATCCCCTGGTGAACCGCTGCTGCCCTGAACCTTCTGAACATCCCCAACGGCGAACCCTTCGGCATAGCGAGCCTACTCGTTTCGTACCTGCTCAACACGACCTGGGGAAACAGGTACCTCGGTCCAGGACTACCCGTACGTCAAGTACGTGACAGTGGCAGGGAGGCCGAGAGTAAGAAGTGTAATACATCGTAGGGGAACCTTTCCCTTAGCCATGCCGCGAAGTTCTGATGAAGGGGTGCATCGGTATCCACGCTCGTCCGGTGGTTCCTGGGTGGTCTCAAAGGGGATCATCACCGCTGAATGCTCCTCCGAGGCAGGCGACGCAGACCAGGTCCCGACGAACCAAGGTACCACAACGACCTCGACGTCTTCTACCAGCACCTTCCCCCCCCCTCCCCCCCTAAAGCCAAGGCCGAGAAGGAGGTCAAGCACAAAGGAAAAAGCGTGCGAAGAAGGAGAAGAAGTCGAAGAAGCTGGGGAAAACACCCCCCACCACGAACATTTGTGCCACTCTCGAGGCGGACGATCCCCTACTCGAGTCCATCTCGGAGATCCTTCAGAGTGATGCGACCCAGGGGGAAAAAGCCACTCCTTCTCAAGGCGACTTTGTTGGCCAAGGTGACGATGCAGCACATGTTCCTCAGCTTGGGTCTACCTCGTCCTCTTCCTCATCTACCGGAATCTTTCGGGGCATCTCCCCGATAGAGGCAAGAGCTGCCCGTGCCTTGCCATGGAGCGAGTGGCCAGACGAAGCCAAGATCCTTACACTACGCCGAACTTATATGAGAACGGGGAAAGGAAATCTGGAGTTTGAACCGAAGGTGGAGAGTAAGGATGACAACTTTCCCGACGCCGTGAACAACGAGCCCTACTACCAGGAGACCAACCCCCTGCAGACAACGACCGTGCACTATGCCAACGAGGAGGACCAAGTCGCTGAACTCGAGGACTATGAAGCGCAAGAGACCGCGCAGACATCGGGGGATGCCACCTCAGAGATCGCAATGTCAAGCTCCTCATCTTCGCAGTCTAGGGGACTGCACCCTTTGGTGGACATCTTCGCCGACGAGGACTACATAGCAGGAGCCAGCTCCTCCCTTTTGCCAGAAATGCAGCACGAGGAAGTCAAGGGGGACCCCGATGAAGACGACCAGGACAACTACCAGCACAACGACTACTACGAGGGGGACGAAACTAACCCAGGAGGGGAAACCCTTGTCGACCACCTGAACCTGCTGCACCAGCATCGAGGCTTACCTCGAGGCAAAAACAGAGGCTCCAACAACTCCTGGAGTCCGGCGAGATTTCCCGTACTGACGCGGAGGAAAACGATGCGGCCTTATGGAAGCGGTACCAAGAGAAGAGCAAGCAGGCTTACCGGGACTACAGGAAAAAGCAAAGACGAGTCGGGGAATGGGAACCCGATAAGAAGCGAGGACTGAGTTGAGGCCTGTGAATAAAAGTGAGCGTGGCGCTGAGGGGCGACCCTATAAGTTTGCTTTTCCCTCTTTTGGCCTAATTCGTCCACCTTGTTTGGTATATGCACATGTTTGATTTCTCCGAGCAGATAGGGGATCCAAGACCCTTCTCAACTTTCCTTTACGCCTTGAGCCTAGTGCTCGGTTTGTACCATCAGACGGGCCGCTGAGCCATCCTAGACATCGCACCTTCGCCCCACACGGGCGCCCTGAAGTCATTTCTGCACGCTCCTTAGGGGCGGTTGCCCCTGCATCATTTCGGACGGTTCTTTTTCGGGGTTGTCCCCGCTGATCCAGCCAAGCTTTTGCCTCGTTTGCATTTTCCACTTCTGGCTCCCGCACATGTCGGGGGCGCCGACTGGCGCGTGGGCAAGGGGGGTAACCCCCTTGTCCATAACCCTGTCGAAAGAAAGGGGCCAGTGCCGGAAGGACCCACTGTGAGCTGGTCATCTGTTTTACAGTTATGCCTGCGGTCTGTGTTCTGAAGTGGCCTGGCACATGCCCTAGTTTGCAAAGGGCAGTTCATGTCCTTTTGGGCAAGTCCTCGCCTTTGTGAGGGTTTTGTAACTTTCTGGCGCCCACAACTGTCGGGTGCGCATATGCGACCTCCGTGAGCCTTCTCTCCTTTCTACTTCTTAGCCCCCACAGGGACAACCGATCTTTCCCCTTCGCTCCGCCTCTCTCACTTCTTCCGACGCATTGCAGTACGCCAAGGGGGAAATCCTCGTGCTCGTCACCGCGCGGGTTCTGCGGGACAACATAGTCGAGAACGGACCAGGACGGCAACCGCTGCTTTCCAGTCCCTCGTGCCTTTTGCCAACAACTTCGAGACAGTGATCGGCGACCCTTTACGGGGGAGTACCTCACCGCAGCAACTGTCTCCGTCTTCTCCACTGGACGCGGACTACCTCAAGGTCGTGACTGTGATATTGGCAGGGCGGGCGAGATAGTGAACATCGACCTACGAGATGGCAGGGGAAACACCCCCGGTATGTCGAAGGTGCCGAAAAGGGCCGAGTTTCCATGGCGGACATGCACGCCAGGACCCAGCATGCATCTTGCATGGGTGCACAGGCACTAAGCTCAAGGATATCAACGACTTTCTCAGGCAAAAGCAGATCGAAGAGGCTGTCCGTAAAGCACTCAAAGACTCACAAGAGGCCCGATGATCCTGTGACCAGGGGGAGCACCTCTCGACCTGAAGCGCTCAGCTCGCCTACAAGGACATCAAGGACGTCCCCCTCCCCCTCCCCCCTCCCCCCCCCTGAAACGAAGATACGTCAAAAGCACCGCAAGCACAACAAGGCCATGGCCACCCAGGAGAGCCCGACCAACGAGAACTTGGATCTGGAAGATGCATCGGGGGCCCTCCTCACGGACCCGCTCTACGAGCTCGTCGGCATCACAGGCCAATCGGGAGGACAGGCTCCTCAGTCCCCAAGACGACGAGCAGTCTTCAAGCTCAAGACCAAACACACCGTCGCCTCCTACTACACCTACCTTGAAGACTACCAGCGAGAGGACTGACAAAAAACTGGTGGCTAAAGCTGAACCGGAATGGGTCCTACCGCAGTTGGCTCCCACAACGAAGTCAAGGATTATTCGAGGGCCCACGCCCATCATCGAAATGATGGATCGCGCCACAGCTGCCCGGGCCCTACCGATGCCCTGGCGGATGAAGCACAGAGGAGCCATGACCTTCACCCTAACACGGTGGTTGAGCCGCCTTCTCCTACAGACAACCAGGAAGAAGACCTGCACAGGTCTCGGGGATTTACCTCACGAAGCTGTGCCAGCACACCTTGAGCCACTACCTCCAGGATGGGTGCAAAACGATACGTTTACAAAGGGGCTACACCCCTCAGCAGATGTCTTTGATGATAACCCAGAGCGAGGCCTATGACATGGACCAGTCCAACGACCACGGCGAAGGAGCAGATGCAAATGATGAATATTCCCAGGGGAAGACCCCATTTGCCCAACCACCGGTATTGGAGGAGACTGTGGAAGAGGAGGCAAAGCCAGACTGGGCGGTCTTTAGCAGGGAATGACGGAATGAGTTGGGCATGGACTGGCAG
>CAJNJA010015703.1:0-11647 GCA_905231915.1 Symbiodinium necroappetens | reverse complement strand
CCTAAACCCTAAACCTTAAAGACCCCCCTGGCACAAGCAGCATCACCAACTTCTTCTGCGACATTTTCTGCCACGAAACCACCGGACAGGATCCCCAAGGGTCCAAGTACTCAGTATTTAAGGACTTTAGAGTTTAGGGTTTAGGGTTTAGGGTTTAGGGGTTTAGGGTTTAGGGTTTAGGGTTTAGGGTTTAGGGGTTTAGGGTTTAGGGTTTAGGGCTTTGGGGCCTTTATGGGTACCAAAAACCATAAATAACGACTACTTGGACCCTTAGGGGATTGTTTCGACAGAGCAGTGATAGCAATCCTGCACGACGACCGCCCGACGAGCATGAGAAGCGAGAGGCTTTTTTTGAAGACCCCTAAACTCTAAACCCTCAGAACCCTAAACCACAAAACTCTTAACCCTAAGCCCTAAACCGTAGACACTAAACGAGCAGCAGCAGCAGCAGCAGCAGCAGCAGGTCTCTTCGTTTTGTGTTTCGCCCCTCGTAGGTGAGCTGAAGAGAAGCACAGAGTCTGCATCGGTGTAGGGGCCTCTTCCAGACATCCGATCATCCTTAAACCTGAAACTTGAACGCTAAACCCTTCACCCTATAGGCCCTAAACACTCTCGCTCGCGCGTCTCCCGCAGGAAGAGGCTCAGCAGGAGAACTCCCCAGTTTGCCATCCTTGGCCTTGGCTCTTTTGGCATCATGTGGAGAGCAGCTGGTGTCTCCTACCTCCGCCGGAGCCTTAGGGTCTCGTGGGGGGGGCTTCGGGGTGGTCATGGTTTAGGGTTTTTCGGGCTCTGCGAAGGTTAGATAAAGTGGGGTTGCGCCGGAGCCCTCGAGGCGCAAAAGCCCAGAGGGCTTGGCTCAGATTTCTAAGAGCTTTGCGGTTTAGGGTTTAGGGTTTAGGGTCTTTGGAAGCCTTTTCATTGCCTCTTGACACTGAGCAAGACTGCCAAGCTGCTAAAGCTTCAATGCACACGGCACAAAAATCTGAAAACCCTACATGTCCCACAATCAAGTTTCACTGTGTGTGTTGGTGTACTTAAAGGCGGGCGTGGCAAAGGCTCGAATCCCTGGCGGCAGGCCTGTTCATTCGAATAGGCTCAGAATATCTGTTCCAGGTGGAGGATTCCAGGATGTCTGACGCTAAACGTAAAATCCCAAAACTTAGGCCACAAGCCCGAAAATCCTAAACTTGAAGATGCTGCAGTGGTGCAAGCACGGGACAGTTAGCAATAGCATCCCCTAAAAGTCCCAGTGCCCTTAGATTTAGAGAATAATGAGGCTCGATAGCCCTGTTCGAATTATTAAGGCTCTTAGAGGTGAGAAACGCCGAAAGGCCATCTTCGATTCACTAAGGCCCTTAAGTTTGGAGTAGAACAACACCCCAAAAACCCTATTCTCATCATGAAGGCCCGTATATTTAGACTTCAACTCCCCATCAAAAGCCCGCAAAACCCGATTGTATGCTGACCTTGCACCCCAAAACCCCTGGAACCCAGAGTTCGAAAATTTAGGGTTTGTCTAAATCACCCCTCCAAAACGAAGCAAATCACACAACACAATTTCCTAACCTGTAAACGCTATGCCCTAAAAATGCTGCACCCTAAAGCCCTAAAACCTCTTATAAGCCCTGAACTCCCAAGGATATTCCAATGAGATGGCGGCCATCCTTCGGCAGTGCCTCCGCGAGCCTTACAGGTCCAGTGACTCTCGAGGTTACAGGTTGCGGGATTTAAGATTTGGGGTTTAGAGTTTCAGGTTTAAGATGTATACATCTAAGCCCTATAGGGATTAGGATTTAGGGTTTCGGGTTCAGGGTTTAGGTTTAGGATGTAGGGCTTTGGGGTATACAGTGTAGAGTTTGAAGGGCTCAGCTTTCAGCTTGTCGGACTGACGTACGTCTCATACAGCTACTACCCATTACTACTCGAAAACCCTACTCCTTTGCAACTTGATCGTTCTGGGGCGTTAGGGGCCTTGGTGCTCTTATGGTTGTGGTGCTAGCGAGTGCGGGGTTTAAGTTGTTGGTGTTAAATGTTCAACCCTAAGCGTTCAGGAGTTTGGGTTCCGAGTCCCCCTATGCCCTAAACCCTAAACCCTAATTTCTATTTAGGATCTACGGTGTCGTAGATTCGTAGAGTTGGTTTCAGGCGGCTTTCTGCTCTATCGGTTCGGGCTCCTCAGACTTTTGGCGGTTTATGCGGTCTATATGGGTAACTGGCGGGTAACTATATAAGCATCACTCTAGAAGAGGAATGTCAGCTACCGAGTGCTTACCGTAGCGAGGCTGTCCGGATGAGACGCGGGTTCTAGTTTCGCCTCGCGATTTTCGATGCCGAGCCAAGCCATTGATTGAGTCCTCTTTGTCGGTCTTTTTCGCTTTACATTGGTCGCTCTTGCGGTGCCGCTTGGTTGTGCAGCATTTTAGTTCTCCAAATCATCACCGCTTTGACGCTTGTAGCTTTATGATGTTGTCACGCCTCAGATCACTCAGGTTCTGAATTCGGGTATCGGAGATACGCGCCCTAATTTGTTTCGATTTTAGTGCTTGTTCTTGATGTTCTACTGTGTCTTAACTTACTGGTGCTGCTGACGAGGATGTCAGTGACGACGTTGACGAATATGATGGTGACGGTTGGAGGTGATGAAGAACAAGAGGAATCTGATGATACAAGATCCTGCTAGGCGGATGACGATCGTGATGCAACGGCAAGGTAGTGGTGATGATGGTTGGTTGTACGCATTCAGGGCTGTTTTAAATCGCGCCACCAAGCAACATCAATCACTAGTGTTATTGCTTCAGCTGACAAGGGCTGTCTTTGGTACTGTCGTCAAAAAAAATATTACTCTATTATCCGCACCAGTATCATTGCTGGCCTTTAAATGGTTACAATTCGAGGCAGTATGACATCCGGTTGCAAGTCTTTTGCGCAGGGAGAAGGCACTACAAAAGAACACCATCCACCTGCTGGAAAAGGCGCCTAGTGAAGTAGGGTTTAGGGTTCAGGGGTTTAGGGTTTAGGGTGGGAGAAACTTGTGGATTCAGGAAGTGGATCTTTCGGGGGGGCCCCGAAGGGTTGCGCTGTGGCGCTTCTCACTGATGGTAGGCTGCTTAGTGTAAAGCCTTTGAGGATGCAGGGTGTGATTAGGGGCCTGAGCTTTCGATTCTGGGCATGGTCCTGTCTGTTTTTCGGCACAGGGACATTGAAGGCTCGTGTGGAAGGGTTGCGGTATGATGTGATGACCCCTTGTCACCAACCCTGCGAACAGAAAAGCTGCGACTGACGAGCATGACAGCAGTTATCTGCGTTCATGCGGGTCGCAAGTAGGACGGACCAGCATCACACCACCTCCATCTACATAAACATGACGCCACTGCGCATGCCGGCACGACCACCGACGGCGACACCATCATCCGCTAACACTACGACCTCGGACCAACATCTCCGTCGCCATAAGCGCCAATGTCTCACCGCGACAAACACTGACAAACCAATCAGGATCACCACCATTACAGCGCCAACATGGCCAACACAAGCAGCACCACGGCCACCATCATCATCGGCATCGGTGTTACATATCTCCATCACCATCTTCAGCACCATCGTATCCTTCATCAACCACCATCTTCCTCATCATCATCACCTCTACCTCCATCATTAATGTCGTCAGGACTAGCATCATCGCAACCATCGTTGATGCATTCATCCTGCCCTCATCTCCATCTTCCTCTTCGTCATTATTCAGCAAAGGTATCAACACTGGGACATCAGCACGATCACTTCTGCTGCCACGACTGCTATTGCTAAAGCTCGCTTCTTCTTCTTCTTCTCCTCCTCCTCCTCTTCCTCGTCCTCCTGGAACCCTGCTGTCTGAAAGTGAGCCGACTGCCGCTGGGACTTCTGCTGCCAAGCTGAGAACAACCAAGTTGGTGACGATGGCGAAAATACGAAAACGACGGCGGAAGTATTTGACATCAACAAGGTCCTTGTCAAAGATGTCACACTATGCTGGTAGAATGTGCAGATAGGTTGTGAGGAATAGCAGCATGGAAGGGAACTCAGCAGTACCTCTTCCACTTGCACTAGATGGAGTGTTGCAATGAAGTCCATGCTCGTCGGCTGCCCAAGCCCCAAATTACCAAACCAAACCACTGTGACAACCCGAGCCTACTCTGCTACCTTTGTTCGCAAGCAGAAAGAGCTCTGACTTCTGCTTCCCCACTGGTAGTAAGCCACTGGTAGTAAGCCCTGAACGACGAAACATGCTTTCTGCCCGTCTGAATGTGAAAGTTATGATTTGATGCCGCGGGTGGAGGGGGCTGTAGCACTTCGGCCCTTCACGTCCCTGCAGCTAGCAGGCCTGGGTGAACGGTGCCGTGCAATCCAAAAACGTGCTTTGGCGAAGAGAGGTCCTGTGGTTTGGTTCAGGGTCTACGGTCTGATTACAGTTTATCCTTTATGGCACCAGCCGGGCATTGGAACCAGCCACAGTGCCGGACTAGGGGCCATGATGCTGGCTGTGATTCAGTGGTAATGCCGGCCATATTTGTAACACCGGCAGTGGTGAAGACGATGCTGGCCATGATTGCGACGACGATGACCCATGACGATAAACAAGTTTCGTGCGATGGTATGCTGACTGTAATGGATACATGAGAGCATTGGTAATTATGTTGCCAGGATTTGCAGAGATCGGACGGCGATTTGCTGTAGCAGTTGTATATCGTGATGTGACAACAACCAAAACTCGAGTAGCATGGTTGCGTGGTCTTTTCCAGTGCCATGTTTACGAGTACCATCTGCGGCCGGTTTTGGAGCTTCTCGGTAACAGGTCACCCTCATCCAGGCAACAGCCAGATAAGATCCTAACAATACGGACCTCGAAAGACACCCACGGTTTGTTGTGTCTGGCTTTCCGACGTACAGATGCTAAGCTGCAGTTTCGGGTGGGTGCGTAACATGTCGCTGAATGTGGAAGTCGGATTGCTCAGCGGCAAAACAGCGACTCTGAATGCAGGCTTGGATGAAACAGTTGCAACATTGAAACGCCGAGCAGAGACAGCACTTGGAATCGGAAGGGGGCGGCTGCTGGACTCATCTGGAAGCGTGCTGGATGTGCAGGCGCCGATCAAGAAAGCCAGGGTGCAGAATGGCGACAGAATAACCTTGCACAGAAGTCGCGATCAAGTTCAAGCAAGTAGTTTGGGTTTTGCCGCCATTCTTGGTGACGGATCCGTCGTGGTCTGGGGAACTGACGATCAGAGCAGCGCTGTGCAGAACCAGCTGAAGAATGTGCAGCAGATCCAAGCATGTAAGTCCGCCTTCGCTGCAATTCTTGGCGATGGAACTGTTGTGACCTGGGGTGATGCACCCGCTCGTGGCAAAGTTGCCATGCAAGAGGGCCTGAAGAATGTGCAACATATACAAGCTACTGACTTCGCTTTTGCTGCCCGTCTTGGCGATGGTTCGGTTGTCACCTGGGGCTGTCCTGCTTGTGGTGGTGACAGCAGCGCCGTGCAGCATCAGCTGAAGAATGTGCAGCAGATACAAGCCTCTTCATACGCTTTTGCTGCCGTTCTTGGCAATGGATCTGTCGTCACCTGGGGTGATCGTCAGAGCGGTGGTGATAGTAGTGCTGTGCAGGATCAGCTGAAGAATGTGCAGCAGATCCAAGCCACAGACGACGCTTTTGCTGCCATTCTAGGCGATCGATCTGTCGTTACCTGGGGTCAGCCCCGCTATGGTGGCGACAGCCGATCTGTGCGTCATCAGCTGAAAAACGTGCAGCAGATCCAAGCCACCGATGGCGCCTTTGCAGCCATTCTGGGTGATCGATCCGTTGTTACCTGGGGTCACGCCAACTATGGTGGCGACAGCGGATCTGTGCGTCATCAGCTGAAGAATGTGCAGCAGATCCAAGCCTCTCGTGCGGCATCTCGCGGCGCTTTTGCCGCCATCCTGGGGGACGGATCCGTTGTGACCTGGGGCGGTGTTTTGCATGGTGGCGATAGCCAATCTGTGCATCATATGCTGAAAAACGTGCTGCAGATCCAATCCTCTTTCTGCGCCTTTGCTGCCATTCTTGGCGATGGATCCGTCGTCACCTGGGGTGATGTTGAGGGTGGTGGTGACAGTAGTACCGTGCAGGATAAGCTGAAAAATGTCGAGCAGATCCAAGCCTCTGACCGCGCGTTTGCTGCCATTCTTGGCGACGGATCGGTCGTGACCTGGGGTGATGCTCGTATGGGTGGTGACAGCAGAGCTGTGCAGGGCCAGCTGAAGAATGTGCAGCAGATCCAAGCCTGTCGAAGAGCTTTCGCTGCCGTTCTTGCTGATGGATCTGTCGTGACCTGGGGTGATGCGCTTAGTAGCAGCAATTCTGTTTTGCAGGCACAGCTGCAAGATGTGTAACAGACCTGATCCCGTACTCACTCCTTTAGCCGTAGCTTCCAGGTGTCAGTTCGGTGGCAGCACAGCAGCAGCGCTGTACCAGATTCGAGAAGGAATCCGACAATGGCACGTTGTCGAAGTCCGATGCGAGGTTGGCAACATTCCCGCTTTGTTTTTTTGACAGAATTCCGTACGAGTTGTGTGTGTGTTTCGCCCCAACTGCATGCCTGAAGACGTGGGGACTGTAAGCCTATTTTTGACTGCCTCGAAACTGATTTTCCACGGAAGCTGCACGACTTTCCAGCACTCCATCATCCTCTAAGCCCTCTAAACCCTGAACCCTAAAACCCGGGTTTAGGGTTTAGGGTTTAAGGGTTTAGGGTTTAGGGTTTAGCGTTGTATAGGCGCCTACATCAGGGGTTTAGGGGCTGAGCGCTCCTTTACAGGGATTCATTAGGGTTCCTATGAGGGTTAGCATACGACCTCCTTTAGAGGGATCGCTTCTTATAAGGGCCTAAATTCAATGACCAATGCCACTTGGGGGGCTCCTGTCTATTTGTGCTATATAGGGTTTTGGAGGTATGCTACGCTGTAAATGTTAGAGTGTAACATACCCAAAAACTCGACTCGAAATTATGAAGGCCGCTACATTAGGGTTTCGCATTAGGGTTTCGGTCTCGGGTTTAGGAGCTCGGGGCGGTTGGCAGGAGGGTCTGTGCTCACCTGTCAAGCGTCGTGCGTGCACAGCTTATAAACCCTGAACCCTAAACCGCGTCAGGTGTAGGATGGGTCAGAGTCATACTTAGACGATCATGGGATTCAGTAACTCGGGTTAGGAGTAAAAATTTCTATACTTACATTTCAGCACAGAAAACCCCAATCAAGATATTTATCACTGTACTTGCTAAGTCCCGTGAACCTCTCCATGTATCAGCAGTTTCATGGCACGGCTCAGGCAAAACCCTCAAGTCCTGGCCCCCTTAGCTACCTTCAGTCTCCAGTGTAGTTCCTCAAAGGATTCCAAGCATGAAACCTGATCAACCAAATATGGAGTTACCATGGAGACCATAGGTAGCTCCCTGGATCCTCACCAAAACCCTCGGAACTCCTTAAATCCTCAACCCTAAACTCTTGCATCCCCTAATTATGAATCCTAATTTTTATGTTCATCTCAGGTCATCGATGACATGTCCAAGGGCTTCGATACCTCAGGTACGGCTTCGCAGTGTATGGTTTAAGGCTTCGGGTTTAATGTGTTGGGACGGGCTTCGGGTTGGGCAGTTGTTGTTTCAGCGTGCTAATAGAAATTACAAGTTGGGGTTTCATCAAAGGCTTTATGGGCGTGTGCTGTGTGCTCTCAGGGTATCGGTAGGTTCTTATTAGTGGGGTTCGGAAGTTGGGTTTTTTTTTGGCTCGGGGCCGAGAGGTTTGCTTTAGTTCTTGGTCCTTCAGGTCTTGGGGGTTTATAGGCTTCAGGGTTCTGGCGGGATCTAGGGCCTCTAGGGGTTTAGAGCGCATTAGTTGGGACTTCGGGGGTTGCGTCATAATAGCCGGGGGCTTCTTGTTGTATTATGCATCAATTCTGCACCAAGCACAGACCACAATATGACAATCTACTATAATAGGCTAAACTGCAATAAGTATTTATACTATAAGCCTGAAGCCGCAATTTCCCAGGTTTTGGGTTTGGGTTTAAGAGATCAGGGTTCTGTGCTTTCAGTTAAGGCTGAATGCTAGGGCTTGGCCTCTAACCCCCCGCCCTCCAACAAAACGAGATCTGCTGAGCATGCGGGCTTTAGTCCCACCACGGCTTGTCAGCCAGTTGCTTTGAAAGTAAAGTTGAGGATTCAAAGCCTGGAAACCCGAGTCCCTGGAAATCCGAGTCCATGATCCCCGCACACTGAACCTCTAGTGCTCGCAGGCTTTGCGCAGTAGTTGGAGAGCGCGGGAGTCAATAAGTAGTAGTTGTAAGCAAGGTACGTCTAGATGTACACTTGAGGCGCTTGTATGACCCAGCATTGAACCCATGAGGCATCAAGTCGGCTCTAGGTTTAGGATGCCGGTGAATGCCTAAAACCGACGCAGACGGGGTTTGTTGCGACCGACAGCCCAATAGTGTTTGTATGTGTGTGTGTGTATATATATATGTGTGAACATACGTATGTGTATTTGTGTGTATACCGGATGTGGCCGGACGCTCCTGAAGAACCCCCTATTATAGTAAACCCGCCATCACTCTCAGGTTCTGAAGGTGGAAAGTAGCTCTGCAGCGCCGCGTGGATCGCAAGAAGCAGGCGGCACTTATGCCGTCTGGGTTTCTGGTTGTTACCGGGTATGCATCGTTTTGGATCCGGAGTTTTGGATGAGTGAGGGCCTGAATGATCATGCTGGAAGCTTGTGACAGTTGCAGTAGTGATCGTGGCAAAAGTGTTGCTCGTGATTTGGTATAGTCATGTAAGTAGAAGACGACATAATAGGCTAATTCTCGTGCGTCCCCGCGTCCTGCGTCACGCGTCCCACTTCCCGTGTCTCGCGTCCGGCGGTGTGGTCGCGTCCCTCGGCCCGCTGCCCGCGCAGCGGCCGCGCATCAAACGGCCCGGGGGCTCACGGCCAGGGTGCGCGGTCCCGTGCAACAAACCAACAACACCACCAGCAATTAATATTATTTGCTCATTTGGCGATTCCGGGTTATTATATATCTTAAACGCGCTCCCTCATGTGGCGATTCCGGTTCATCACAGATTTTAAACACGCTCCCTCATTCGGCGATTCCGGTTCATCACATATCTTAAGCACGCCCTTTCGGTTAATCAGATATCTCAACCACAACCACTCGTTTGGCCATTCCGGTTCATCATATATCTTGAAGACGCCCCCTCCTTTGGCGATTCCAGTCATCATATGTATACAATACGCCACCTCGGTTCACCATATTCTATCTTACACACGCCGCCCACATTTGGCGATTCCGGTTCACTTATACACGCCGCCTCTTTTGGTGATTCCGGTTCTATCTTAAACACGCCCCCTCATGTGGCGGTTCCGGTTCATCATAAATCTTAAACATCCCCCTCATTGGGCGGTTTTCGGCTTGTCATATTACATATACATACCATATCATACGCTTCCCCTCATTCGGCGATTCAAGTTCATTATATATCTTAAGCAGACCCCTCCTTTCGCGATTCGGGTTCAGGTAGATGGATGGACAGATAGACAGACCCACGTCACGCGTGCCGCATCCCAATTTCCGGCGTCCCGCGTCCCCCGCGCCCCCCGCGTCCCCCGGGTCCCCGGCGTCCCTGCGTCCTCCGCGTCCCCCGTATCCCCCGCGTCCCGCGCCCCCGGCGTCCGGCGTCCCGCCGCCACCGCGGCAAAAAAAATCCTGTACCCGAAGACGAAGGACAGCAAGCAGAGAAGCTGGCACAGTAGCCGTGCTGTAGTGGTAGTGGTGGTCGTCGTCGTAGTAGCAGCAGTAGTCGTAGTCGTAGCAGTCGTAGTCGTGGTGGTGGTAGTCGTAGCAAGAAGTACCAGCGGCAGGGGCAGAGGCGGTGGCAGTGGCAGTAGCAGTAGCAGTAGCAATCGAAGCAGTCGTAGCAGTAGAGTAGGCCGTGGCAGCCTTGAATCATTTGTCCTTGGCCATCCGATTGTGAGATGTCGGAGCCTTGTGGCTGAATTCTGGATGGTCACATAGCGTTCAGGGATTTGGCTATGGGGCCAGGAGTTGGGAACGGTAAAGAGAGCATGATTCAGACGGGTGGGGCCTGGGGCGTGAGGTTCAAGCACGTCGTGGTCGCATCTACACTCCAGATTTCGGAAAGGTTGGTACGTCCGCTTGGGAATACGTACGTGTAGCCCCAACCAGGGCTAACAGGAGGAATCCGAGCCATATTGCGTTTGTGGGCTAGACGATAGGGCTTGGAGTTTAGGGTTTAATAAAATTAATAATATAAAGTTATTTTATAATAATAGTACTGTATGTAATTATGTTCTACACTGCTATATAGGCTCTAGGGTGCAGGCTTCGAGGATCTGGAGCGTCTTTTCCCTGGTTTCGCATGCTATGGAGGGGCAGGAAGTCTTGCCACCGTCTTCTGTTTATACCTGCGTGCGATAAAATGCAGCAGCGTCTGTTCTACCATCATAGGCATGTCATGTCGAACCTGGCCTGCAGCCGCAGTCTGAGTGATAGGCGCATGTGTTTTTAGCCAGTAGAGATCTTCCTTGGTCTTCGTTTACGTCAAGATGTTAACAGGCTTGTTGCCTTGGCAGTGGCTAGTACTAGTAGCGGTTATTAGCGAGAATGAAGCGAACAACCACGGCTGCTGCAACAATAAGTGCAGAAACAAACCGTGCTCTACCCGTCATACGGTGATGAGCATAGTTGTGACAATGGTAAGGTTGGCGAGAAGCTACAGCCAAAATGAAGATTACAAGACTGTTTGAGTCGATGTCTTGGAATTGGTGCGCCTTGAACATCAATGGTTGACCCCGAAACCGAAGCACTAAGCCTCAAGCTTCATTCAGTATGAGCAAGTCTGCTTTGCGTCCTGCCCGGCTGAACCGAGGTATGATGCACCTGAGGCCGGTAGTTCTGCCAGCTTCGCTGGTGATTGAAACTACGAGCATGATTTAGAAACCCCGGTTGTGGAATCACAGAATCCCATGTAACCCAAGAAGAAACCAAGGCTTCTCTATCACATTCCTGCATTGTAACAGTTGGATGGAGAGCATGCACTGCTTTCCTCGTGATGATGTGGGAGTTCAGGAAACCAGGGACCCACCCCTACCACATTGTACTATGTATGAACCGTAAGAACTAGGGTCCTTCTGGCATGCTTCGAAAAAAAGGAACTCCTACGCTAAGAAGCCTCCTATGTATTGCTTCATAGTTTGCCTGGGCTTGCGAGCCAGACGTCCGACCCGCTGAGCGCGACCGATTTACGCGACAAACGGGGGCTCTAGGGTTGCTGTGACATCTGTGAGGGTTTAGGTTTTTGGGGCTTCGGTTTAGTGTGTAGGGTTCTGACCCCTAAACCCTAAACCTTTAGGGTGCATGGTTAAGTTTACCATTACGGGGGTTTAGGGTCTGGGACAGAGGCTGACGAAGTCGGTTGAGCGGCTCCATGGGCCGTGTACTAAAACATCCCACTACCCTACGACGACGACCACTACGACTGCTGCTACCACTACTACTATACCACCACCACCACCACCGCCAACTACTACGACTACGACTACGACGACTACTACTACTCCT
>CAJNJA010015702.1:913-11648 GCA_905231915.1 Symbiodinium necroappetens | reverse complement strand
TACTACTACTACTACTAGTATTGCTGTTATGACTTTTATACGCTCTAGCTCCCCACTTGTGGTCATAAACACCTCAGGCTCATGTCGACAGTGCACATGCGACACTGCTACTGGAGCTCATTACAAAGAATCTGAACGCAAGGAGTTCCTGTTGATGTTTTATGCTTGTTCTACAAATTCGATCCTGAGAAAAGATCCCAAGTGTTCCAGCACAGACATTCTGCCCTCTGAGCGGAGACAGAAAAGCTTTGTCTCGAAGCAGCAGGGCTTCCACACGCCTGTTGGGATGCTGCTTGTTGACAGCCTTAGACGACCTTCAGCCGCTGAGAATCCGTACAAGTTATTAATCTATCGTACAGCTTACCACTATGCGTTCCCAAAGGCTTACCCTAGACGGCGCTCTTCCAAAAAATGATTTACGCCGTTGAAGAGACTCTGTTCTTCGCGTTTTAAGCCTGTCACCCTGATTGAAACTTCAGTGCTACATAGCCCATCGCTCACAACCGACGGCCTGCTAGTGTAACTCAACGCCTGAAACAGCAAAAATCCTAAACGTCCGAAACCTTGTAGCAGCCCTTACAGCGACCTTAAAAAGTACGAAAAGTCGTACGTAACCCTGAGGAAGAGCCCGGCCCGAACCATGATCTCAGCAGCCCTTTGGGCGTGAATCCTTTGAGGCCGATCCTGTACAGCTGGCCTTGGAGTCAACCTGTGCTCCTAACTCCTATAGAGGGTAGGGTTTAGGGTTTAGGGTATATCAGGGTACTATAAAGTAGGTCTCTCTCTAGGGCTTTCGAAAAGTTGTGGGGACATTGCTGCTAGAAGGGCACTATACTAGTGCGTAGTGGTAGTGGTCGTCGTAGCAGTAGCAGTGGTAGTGGTGGTAGTAGTGGTGGTAGCAGAAGGAAGAAGAGGAGTAGGAGGAGGAGTAAGAGGAGGAGTAGAGGTCTAGACTGGAGGAGCAGGAGTAGAAGTTGGAGCAAGAACGAGTAGGAGAAAAGGAGTAAAGGAGTATGAGTAGGAGTACTAGCAGCAGCGGCGGCAGCAGGAGGAGGATTAGTCGTCAGCAGTCGTCGTGAAAGTGTTCTTGTTAGTAGTGGGAGCAGCAGCCGCAGCAGGAGTCTCGTAGTCTCGCTTCGTCACTCGAATCCACGTGCATGGCAACAAGAACAGTTAAGACTAGTTAAGGCAGGCAGGAGCGCATATATCCGACCAGAAGAGTCCGATTTTTCCTGGACCGAATTTCGCGCATGCTTACCACGAAAATGCACGCGTGGAGTGACGCCTGGATGTTTACAAGTCGGACGTGTATTTTCTTGTAGGCAATGTCAGAAGCCGGTGTCAGACTGCAGCAAACGCCGGCCGTCAGAGAGGACACCGATCGGTCATGAAGCAGTGCTTGTACCACTTTCGCCCTTGAAAGCCATGTCGACGTCGTTGTGGCACTGATGCTTTATCTGTTGCACATGTCTGTCATGCAGTCGAACTCAGGCAACCTAGGTGGGTCTTGTTGTGTCAGGACGTTTCCTGAATTTCCAACGCACCAAAATGTAGAGAAGCACCGCAGCCACCGTCACTTTCGACTAGGGCCCGGTCTTTCAGGTAAGAGCCCGAAGAACAAGTTCTACTAACTTCAGCTACCTCACCTCTGTACAAGCCATAGTAGAATATGCAACCCAAACCCTGCTCTAATTACCAAGGCTACTATGTGCACTTGGAGATTTTTCTTGGAACCTGCGGCCATGGCAAAGGAGGAGCCGGAGCAATGCAGCCCATCCTTCCAGTCGCGACTGGCAGAGTGGAGCGAGCAATGTCTTAGATTTCAATCCTCTGGCGAGACGTGGGTGCCCACGAAGCCATGCTGCCCGGCGAACCCCGTCTTGGGGCTAGAAGCTTTTCTCTGGCAAGGGGAGAAGAAGCACCAGGCGAGAGCTTGCGTAGAACTCCTCAGCATAGAGGAGCTACTTACGCTGCATCGTCACTTTTTAGCGACTGAGAACCGGCAGCACGCCCAGCCTGCTTCGGGCGTGGTTTCGCCCAGCCTGGTTTGTCTGCAGGTCCGGCCTTGGGCGGGAGAGAGCCCGCAGAAGCTCCCCGCGACCGATCGGACCGGATCTGACGAGGCATCCGCAGCGAATCCTTCCGGCTTGAAGCAAAGCCCCATCTTGTCGAAAGCTTCCGGCTCCGCTTTGACAGAGTTGAGCCCGGCTAAGAGAAACCCGGACAGCCCCTCCACCAAGAAGAGGATCAACGAGGTGGCCAAGGCCGAGAAGCTGAAACGGAAGCCCCAGAAAGCGAAGGGAGTGGGTTATTGTTCACGCTCGTGGTCCTGGCGTGTTTCTGTGTGGGACCCCACCACCAAAACATCGAAATCCGGGGGCTACTTCCCGGTGAAAAAGGATGCCTTGGCCCAGGCTCGCGAGCTGGCAAAGAAATTCGAGCGGAGGCCCGGCTCCGATGTCAAGGGCGTCTACTGGTACAGCAACGGTTGGCGCGTGCGCATCTATGATGCGGCCACCCAGAAGGTCAAATACGGAGGCTCTTTCAAGGTCAAGAAGGAAGCGGAGGCCAGGGCTAAAGAACTGGCCAAAGAGGCCTGCCGCCACAGCAAGAAAAAGCAGTCCCGCAAGCACTGACAAGGGTGCTATATGCGGATGTGCCAATGCAGGATGCGCGAGGCGCAAGCTCAAATTGTGCTTGTGTCTAGGGTTGAGGAAGTAGTAAACAGTAACTAACTATTTAATGTAATTCTTGAGCAATGACTTACAATTGTCCCACGATGTCCCCAGTAGTCCCAATATACCTGCAGTACATCAGTACATCATGCCCCAAAATGCTCTTCAGATGATTCAAGAGTGAGCTTATTGACCAGAATTACTGCAATTCTGACTGCGAAGTTGCCTCTAACCCTACCACCATCACCAACAGCTGCACCACCACCACCACCACCGGACCCATCCCATCCCCCTCGCCCCCGCATGCACCACTGCCGCCGCCACCACCACCACAACCGACATCACCAACACCACCAACACAAGCACCATCAGCATCATAGGCATCATCAACATCATCATCATCAGCATCACCATCATCATCTTCATCCTTATCATAATCATTAATCATCATCATCATCATCGTCAACATCATCGTCATCAGCACCAACCTGATCACCATAACCGTCGTTATCCCACAGTTGCCACCATTACCACCGTTCGCCGTCTTGGTCATCCCATGATGCTGGTCATCGTTATCCACAACAAGCCGTGTCAGCACCATCAACATCATAATCGTCGTTATCCTCTTTACCATGTCGTCATCATAACCATCACTAGCAGCAGCAGGAGCGGCGGCGGCGGCCTCCTCCTCCTCACTATCGTCACCACCAGCATCAGCATCGTTATAATCATCGCGACCGCCACCCCACCAATTGCACCTCAACAGGGCAAATGAGACGATCTCAACGCCATTCGCGTTCTCCTGATACTGCTAGCATTAGAGGTTGGCCGGTGACAGCAGGCGTTCCAGTCGATGTGATGGTGGTTGCGATGGTCGCAGTGGTGGTGGACGGAGACGTGTGGGTGCGCAGGTCACGGAAGTGATGCTAGTTGCATTGGTGATGGCACAGCAGCCCCACCATTGCCATCATCCTTCCGATGTTAGGCTTCTCAACTTGGTAGAGCTGTTTGCCGGAGCCGTGGGCTTCACACACGACTATGTAGGGGAAGACGCGCCAATCTCAGCCGCATGCCACACCCACCCAGTTTCGTGCTTGGTCAGGAGACAGAAAAAGCATGTGACATGTGTGCAGCATCTGCCTGAATTACTAGGAGCAACGGAGCCTCATCACAAGGATCGGACTGATATCCAGCACCCACCAATGCCTGGGGATGGCGATGACCCTGGGAAGACGGAGCCCCTGACAGATCGGGCAGAGGACGATCAATAGGGTGTAATGGGTTTAGGGTTTAAGGGGCGTTCGAAAGGCTATGATCTTCGGGTGTTTTGGGTTTAGAAATCATGTCGCAGTTGCTTGGGAAATTTCGGTGCTGAGGCTTTTTGGGGATGACTGTGCAGATTCACGCGGTCCAGCAGCACGGTTTGCCAAGAGAAGTATGTTGAAATCCCTCGGCCATGCGCGACAAAGCCGTCTCAACTCGGAGGACCTTGAGCTCCAAGGGTTCTGGAGTCATGCGCCTCGAGGAGTCCTCGAACCATAAGTTCGAAAGTCCGAAGCACCGGATCTGTGTTGAAGCCGAGTCCTGAAATCAGAATTGGTTCTGTGGCCCGAGCTCGCACAAAAGCCGTAAAGCCTTAAACCCTAAACCCTGAAACCCTAAAGCCTTAAACCGTAAACGTGACTTGAACTCCCCAAACCCCAAAACGCCCTCTGTCCTGTACCCCCCCGACTCCAGGAGTGGAGCGAATGCGCGTCGCGACTGTTTGCCGGACTCGTGTCTTGTTTTTCTTCCCCTCTAGGGGTTCCTTGAAGGGTTCCTGTAAGGGGTTCCTTGAAGGGCTTCCTTTAAGTGGTTCCGTGAAGGGCTTCCTTTAAAGGTTTTTTCAGACGATTTTTCCAAGGTTTCCAAGGGTTCGTTTAAGGGTTCCACCCATCAGATGCAGTACCTCAGAGTTCAGATTTTTAAGGAAGGCTTGTAGTTCGCGGAATCATCAGCATAAAGGTATTGCTTCACTGTATGTGGAAGATGCGAGACTGCTTTGAGAGCAAGCCGATTGAAGCATATGTCTGCATGTGTGTGTGTGTGTTCTTGAAAAGATCCATGAGAAATACGAATATGCATGAACGGATGTCCATGGCCGACATGCATTTGCGAATACGTGCGCAGACAAAGGCGGCAGAGGGAGAATGCATTTACATCGTGGTATCAGTCGTAAGCAACTCTCCTTGCTTTAAAGAGTGTTGTGTGCGTTACAGTATGCTCAACCCTGTAATGCGGGCTACTGTGGACCCTGCCGTATCCCCTTCTTGGAGTGAAGCCCGCCCCTTCAGAAGGTGTACATGTGATAAACGAGGACTTGAGAAGAGGGGGTGGGGTTTGAGGGATGTTCGAAACCAGTTAGAGTTTTGGGACATGTCATGGTTGTTACTTACATCCAAAGCCGATCCCAAACCGCATTTATGGGGCCCAAGTCGGGCTTCTTCAATTCCACGATTATGGGTCCATTTTTGGGAGCTCCTTGTCAGACAGTCTTAAGCAGGGCTTCTTAAACTCTCGCATGGTTTAAGGGATACCTAGAGTAACCATGGTATGACCCGAAGCAATTGGTACATTTGCTTTGTTTTACTGTGCCCTCTTGAAGGGATCCCTGGCCACCTACGTCCTACTGGCAGCTTCGGTCCTCAAGCGTTGTAAATACCTGCGGAGTCCGACCGGGAAGCATCCTGGTAGGTGCAGTTTTTGGTTCTTGCCATTCGGATGAGTAAAGGGGTGGGTGCAAACGGCATACTACGACGACAAGTGCTGCTTTGAAAACGATGCCGAGTTAGGTGAGTAAGCATATTATGTACGCCCCCGGAACCCTAAACTGCTTCCCACAAAACACCCTCATATCCAGCCCGAGCGCTGAGGCAAGAAGACCCTGCGGCATTCTGGTAATAAAGTATATATGTGCGTGTATGTATGTATGTATGTATGTATGTATGCATGTATGTATGTATGTATGTATGTATGTATATATGTATGTATGTATGTATGTATGTATGTTTATTTGTAGGAATACAGTCAACAGAGAGAGAGAGAGAGAGAGAGAGAGAGAGCAATCGGGACCCGGAAGCTGGACACCGGGGGATTGGTGGTACCAAGAACGACACCACGGCCTTGGTGACACAGCCAGAAGTGATCAACAGAGGCGGGGGATTCGTCGACCAAGAAGTCCCACGCCACCAGACAGCATGTCAGACTCGAGCCATCGCCGTCGCCGCATCCTGGCCGAGCATGTGCATGGTCAAGACCTTTGAGACGAGCTGTCTACGCAGCACGGGGGACTGAAGTCGCATAACGAGCCCATCTGAAGCCAAGTGAGAGCGGCTGCAAGGCAGGGGGAAGTGTCTGTGTTATTTATCTGTGTTGTACCCTGGCCCCCCCCCTTTGCTTACCTAAACCACTACCTCCGACCTGCCAATGTTGTCCAAAGAGCTGTGTTTTTTGTTTGATATGTGGGGGACTCTCCTAAGCACAATGGCTGTGTGTGACGTGAGCTTTGTTTTTGGCCGGGGCCTCAGCTTTCTGCGCGTACTTTTGTGTGCTCGGGGAAGAACCTACGACGTATGCAAATTAACTGTTTAAAGACGTCAGCGGCCTTCATGAGTATAGTCTGATTCGTAGGTGCTAGTAGCTTGTTTTTGCCCTCTTAGACTGAGTGAAGCAGCTGATGTTGGTGCATAGGAAAACCTGTCTGAGCAGCATCCCTGAATCAGCACTGGTTGTACCACCATGCTTTTAGTGTTACTCGTGTTTTTGCTGCCGTTGTCACAGGAAACCAAGGGGGATGTCGTGCTCAGCCGGATTCCTTTTGCCAAAAAGGGGGGACCGGAGTAAGAACATGCAAATTGCCTCAAAGTATCCGAAATCACCTGTTCCCTGGAAGCTGAACAACACACATGCTTAGCCTCCTAGGCCTTTGTGATGGATGTGCTGTGTCCTTGTTTTATCATAAACCCGGGGAACAAACAGTGATGATGGGAGCTGGGTTCGCAATAGAGCCCCTGACTCTCATATACAGGCACTTGCAAGCGCTTTTTCGCTAGGAGGGGTTATCCAAGTATGGGTTTCTCATCGGCTCTAATCTACTTCAGCAGTGCTTGGCCCCCCCTTGACAACTTTGTATGCCTGAGCCGGCAAGTTTGCGCTTCCGGGGGAAGCTTTTTTGGTGTTGTGAGCTATGGGTTTGTTGGACATGGGCATTTATAATGATCCCTCGGTAGGCCACAATGGGTGTCCCAAAGAAGTACTGTGCACGTGGGTCGGGGGACAACAACTTCGACTTACATGCGTCCTTTTCACAACCCCCTGAAAACCCCAGGAAATTTGGGGGGCCTAAAAGGCCGGGGGGTCTAACCGACTCCCCATGCCCTGGAGAAGAAGAAGAGAGAGAGAGTTCTCTAAAACATGAGCAACAGTATTCCCCATTTGTCCCGACATAATGACTGCACGATACCCACAGCTAGTCTAATTTTTGACGAGCCAGAGTCCATCGACGATGCTAAGCCCTAAACCCTGAGATGTAGCCTATGCACTTGGTCACTTGGCCCAAGGAACTCCGGAAGGGCTGCGCAGCTCATCAGACTGGACCAAAAGCCGACTGACACCAACATTCGGAAGTGTTTCTACTTCCCGTGGAGGGGTTTAGGATGAAGCTTGTTACTTTACTTCTGTCTTTGTAGTGTTCTTTTGCTTCATTGGGCCAGAAAGCCCCATGACTCCGATCCCGGCACCAAGCGATTGCGTCGTGAATGCCAACTGCAGCTGTGTGTTAAGATGATGATGTTTGCCTAAGGCCCACGGTGTTACGATGGTGTATGCCAGGCCTAGAAGCTGCAGCCACACCCTAAACCCAAAACTGTGGAGACTCATGGAAGTTTCACAAATTCGGGAGCCCCCAACTTTAATTAGGAACACCCACTTTGGAGGAAACGCAAATTATGCCAGCGCAGATCCCCAAACAGTGATAGAGCACCAGCACAACCAAGGCGACCAACATCGCAGACCGAGAACGCACGGATCCGGTGTAAACACTATTTGAACGGGAGCCCGGGAAACGTTGTTCCATGCACGCCGCGCGGACCTTTCAACTGAATCTTTTTTCTCCTGACGTCGGAACCCCACAGTGCGCGTGACGCTGTTTGGAGAACCAAACCCTAAACCCGAAATCCGAAGAGTCGAAACATTCAAACACTTAAACCATCTTAATTTAACCCTGACCCCTACCTAGAGTACCGTTTTTTGCCTCAGAAGCACCCCTAACGTACCCTCCAGGTGCCTCTGTTCGCAGCAGCAAGCGCGAGCTGGGGAAACTTTGCGAGGAGATTGTGTTGACGATCGGATTCGACGTTAGGGTTCAGGGTTTAGCATCTAGGGGTTTAGGCTTTTGGGTTCAGGGTTTAGGATCCAAGGTCGCCAAGAAGAGATCTAAAAGTATTCTTTCCAGATAGGGTTCTGGAGAGGTTACAATAACTGTTGGTTTTATACCGGTCTATAGTGTTGGCACACAAGCCTGAAGAATCACTACGTGATGTGATCTTTCCGGGCTAAATTATCATAGTTCTGCTATGACATACGCCCCCGCAGTCCTAGTCTAACCATTCAGGATGGTTTGGTTCAGGACTCAATAGCAATAGTTATACATAGTAATAGATTAACATTGATAGTACTAGTGACAATGTTATTGATAGGGTTTCGGGTCTTTTGTTCAGGGCTTAGTCAGGGCTCGGGGCTTTAGGTTTCGGGTTGAGCATCTGGGTGGTTCTCTACAGCAGGGTCCCCTTTTCAGGTCCCCGAAATTGTACGGCGCCCGTATGAACGAACCCTAAAAGCGGTCCTCATTTAGAGAACTAGCCATGCAGCAGGCTTTTCCAAGGGAATCTCCTGGCATTGCAGCATGTCACTCCGTTCAACAGGCACAGGTAAAAGCGTTATGCAAGCCTGGTTTCGAAACAAGGCCCTGTAAGGGCCGTACAGCAGGCAGAGGGACTTGACTTCAGATGGGTGTTAATCGCGGGGTACTTCGTTTGTTGGCCCTGAAAATATGACTTCGATAGTTCTTTGAGCAAGGTCCTATGCTTTCTGAAGCTCCCATATGAGTGAGCACTCTTACCACACAGATAGCAGAGCATGCCTGGGAGGAGTGGAAAGCAGACTGCGACACTAGCGACAGCCCTGCCCTGAGACATCCATCCTTTTGCGTTTGCTCTATTGCCACACTCAAAGAGAACAAGAACTTGCAGTAATCATGCAACGAGTGCCAGAGGGAAGCCGAATAGTCCGGTAATCGGCAGCAATCTCGTCGAAGTTCCGAAGTTACCACCTCAAAGCGCGAAGCCCTGCCGTCGTCTGGCCCTTGTTGCACCACCTTGGTGCAATGTCCGAACTGCCGCCAGCCCCTACTCAGGCAAAAAGAGCATGATCCAGGCCCTGCTCAAAGTTCAGCTGGGCCCAGATGTGCCGGAGAAGGGCGTGCGCACCTGGAAAGAAGATTTAATCTTCCTCCCAGGTTCGCTGGATTTACCGAGTGCTGCATTGGCGAGGGGGACAAGGGATGATGTTCCTGTTGTATTTTGGCCTGCGGGCTCGACTTTGCAAAGTAGCTTCTCAGATATGTACGACGAGCCGAAGACGCTCAATCCCCAAAAACCCATGTTAATCCTCCAGACAGACGTACCTCGTTTGACAAGGCATGTGCCATCCGGGAATCGCCATGGGCTATGACGTCGCGTTGCGGAATCCAGCGTCCATGGACTGCAGAGAAGTTAAGGGTGCTGTATGTAGACTCAATGTAGACCCCCAGATGCTGTGAGAAAACTGTGAAAGATGCATGTAGCGCCTGGGACCAGAGGTCCCTCATCGCCCGACGCAGGGGAAAACAGCGACCCTACTTAACCGACCGCGACTGAGACATTTTGGGGCTCCACGTGACGGCATCACGTTTCGAAGCTATTTCGTCTTGTCTTGAGCATCTGAAGCCGTTTATAGGGAAGCGGGGATATGCCGCAGGGGCTAGAGGAGCATGGCATACCGGAGCCGGAACCCTGAACCGCACCAACCCCCTAAACTCTAAACCCTACCTTAACCCATATAACCTGCCTTTCTGGGTTCGTATACAAGGAAATGAGGGAACCCTAAACAGGCGGTTTCGCAGGGTTCAGGCAAACCCTACAGAGAAAGGTGGTGCGCCTACAGACTGACACCAAGCGAGCAGAGCTCGACAGACAACGATCGGATGCTCGGCGAACCTTTTATACATATTTACGCATATATATATATACATACATACATACATACGTCAGTGTATACCCACTTTAGACCTTCATTATGGCTTGTCGGGAAGAACATGGCCTTGGGATGTCTTGGGCTCTTGGCTGGGTGGTTTCAAGATTTTTCGAGTTTAGAGGTTCAGGGTCCTTCGTCGACCATGAACGGCTCCGAAGTTCCAAAAAGCCTCCGCCGCAAAACGAAGACCTGCTCCATCACATGGTTGTACGGCTTAGTATAATATATGGGGCCTAAATGTACCGCTAGCTTTTTTTGACAGGGCCCTGCACTCACCTGTTTTGCGCGCTTCGGCGCCCAGCTCATGGTCCGTAATTTGGAGGAAGTGTCTTCTGGTAGTGGTATCTATCCAATGCGGAAATTGCATACACCGACGACGTCCCTGGGTGACTATCCTATCTTTAACGCCGAACAGAAGATACTGCTATGCGTGGGGTCTGTTCGGTCTTGTTTGAAGACTTCAACCAGTGTTGTATTGGTTCCAACTTAGGGTTTCCTAAGCAGGTACGGGCTTACCAGCTTGGGTCTAAACTTGGCAGTTCGTAATTCGGGAATAGTACGAGGCCTTAGTACCTATGCTCCTGCGGAGGAATCTGCAGTACTGTCCATCTGTCTTTTGGAGGAGTTTGTCCGTTGGCGTCAGGGAGTCTAGTCCATGAAGAAGAACGGGTACAATGGCGTTGTGGTATATGCGGACTTCGGTTTTTCTGGGCAGTGAACTGTTCCAGACC
>CAJNJA010015700.1:0-11649 GCA_905231915.1 Symbiodinium necroappetens | reverse complement strand
GGCTAGCATATATATATATATATGTATATATATATATATATATATATATAGTTATATATAGTTTGTCTATGCACAAACCCTATCACTCTTCACCCCGCAGACGCTGCACCCCGATATCCTGCGAAAGCAAAAGCCCCAGACCTGGCATCATGTCTTCCTCCCAACATACGGCCGGGCCGAGGCGGACGACGCGCAGCGTTTAAAATTA
This sequence comes from Symbiodinium necroappetens, assembly GCA_905231915.1. Classification (NCBI taxonomy): domain Eukaryota; class Dinophyceae; order Suessiales; family Symbiodiniaceae; genus Symbiodinium; species Symbiodinium necroappetens. The sequence continues at coordinate 11,441 of CAJNJA010015700.1, read as the reverse complement.
AAATAATAATCATAATCATAATCATAATTAGAATTAGAATTATTATTATTATTATGGGGTTTAGGGGCGCGTTATACTACATTTATCATCAGGAACCCCCAAATAGTAGAGGTAATTATTAAGTTAAGGCCCCTGTATTATGGAAGCCCTTGAATTTCACCCTTAGAGGGAGCCGTTCAAAGCCCTAATAGAACCCAAATAGTGTGACACGCCTTAACCCTAAACCCTGAACCGGGTACACACCAAAACGCCAAGCTAAACCCTGAAACTTGCACACTCCCACTTTCTAAAATTCGCCCCAAACCCTGACACCTAAAGCCTACACGTTCAGGGTTTAGGGTTATAGGGCTTGGGGTTTAGGGTTTACACTCCGCACTGTGAAACTCGAAACCTTCCACACCCCCAACCTATAGTCTCCATTGTAGTTCCTGTTTTTGGTTTAACCAATTATAAAATAAAGGATCCCAAAAGGAATGGGGACTATAGATAAGCCCTAATTGGTTTCCGGCCTCTGTGAGCTCTGCAAAAAGCTGCCGCATCACGGGCGCCGAAGTCAGAGCTACCCCCTGGGGCTTAGGGTTTAAGGGTTTAAGGTTGAAGGGTTAGGGTTTAGGGTTTAGGGTTTAGGGTGTAGGGTTTAAGGTTTAAGGTTGAGGATTCAGGGTTTTGGGTGAGGATTCAGGGTTTGGAGTTTGGGGAGATTTAGTCTTCCTGTAGGGCTCCCATAAGGGTCTTGGGAGTGAAGGCTTATAGGGGTGAGGGGTTAGGGTTTAGGCTTTAGGGTTTAGAGGGGTGAGGGTTTAGGGTTCAGGGGGGTTGGGTGTTTAGAGCCAGTTACATAGGGCTTTAAGCTGGAGAACCTCCCGAATTTTCAAGCTCCCTGCACTGTAAACCTAAAACCCACCAGTTCCCAGATCTTTCCAGAGAAGAAGAGACTGTAGCTTGAACTTCCTGAGAGTCTCCCTGTATCTCTGTTTTACCGACAGTTTTGCAGCGATTATACCCCTTGAATAAAGTAGGTAGAACCCATAAAAACTGTCGGTACCCAGAGACTCCAATATCCCTTAACTAAGGAATATACCTGAACTCTTATTAGGGCTCCTATTATAACTTTACGGTCTATTCCTTCATTAAGGGTATATTGGACGTCTCTGGGTAGTTCGAGTCCCCAGCTCAATCCCCAACCTGAGAGTTTCACTGACCCCAAAATGGGCCCTCTCAGATGCTAGGACCCTCAATTTAAAGGAAGCTACAGGTGGGGAGTTGAGGGTATATAGGGCTTCCATAAGGCTTCTATAAGGTATATAGACCTTCGATAAGGCTCCTATAACGGTATCAATACTCGGACCCTTACTGTAATAAGATCCCGAGACCGGGATTTCGCAGCCTTATGTAAACATAGCACCTCTAACAATCGCATGGGCTTCTACTGTCCTGAACATGACTATGCTGAGCCTGGCACCCTTGCGCAATTGTAGGACTATGCTGGGCTTGGCACCCTTGCACAATCATAGCTTTAGCTGTTTCGTATGGCGTATAACTACCACAAAATTAAACCGTGTTTCCAAGTGCCCCTCTAAAGCCTGAACCTTACACCCAGAACCCCAAAACCCTGTACCCTAAACCCCTAAACCCTAAACCCTAACCCTAAACCCTGAACTTCCTAGAACCCTGAATCCTACCCTGAACCCCTAAAACCCCTAAACCCTCTTGCTTGTGGGTTCCCTTAGAGAAGCCCTACGACCCTGAACCCCAGATCCTAACCTCCAAACCCGACTCCCCGAAGCCCCGCGAGCCTCTAAACCCTGAAGTTGACCCCTCAATTTAAAGGAAACTACAGGTGGGTAGTTTAGGGTATATACGGCTTCCATAAGGCTTCTATAACGGTATATAGACCTTCTATAAGGCTCTATAACGGTATCAGTAAAGTCTACCCTGGCCTCAAACCCCGATCCTAAAACCCCACAAAACTGTAGGGCTTAGGGTTTATATGGATTAGGGGTTTTGGGGCTTAGGGGCTTATAGGGTTTATAGGGTTAGGGGTGAAGGATATATAGGGGTTTAGGGTTTATAAACCCTAAAGCCCTAAGCCCTAAACACTAAAGCCCTAAACTAAACCCAACCTTTCGAGCCTCCACGAGGACGTCGGCACGTGGAAACCTCAACTTTCAGGCGACAAAGGGGAGTGTACCCCCCCCCCCCCCCCCCCCNNGGTTTAGGATATAGGGTATAGGGTTTAGGGTTTAGGGCTTTAAGGGCTTTAGGGTTTTGCGGCTTTAGGGGGTTAAGGGCTTGGGGTATAGGGTTTAGGGTTTAGTGAACTGCGAACTGTATACCCCGAATGGGTCCTAAGGATACCCACCCAAAACATAAATGCGATTCCTTGTGTAGAAGCCTTACTTTGTACCATGTAGGTACCTAGGCCCCCTGCGGGTACATATTCAAAGTTAGCTAGGCATACAGGAAGGACTGGATCATACTCAAAATCAGAAGGTTTACGACAAGGGAATGCCAACAGCATTTTGAGGCGGCCCTTATCATGTTGAGTGCACCAAGCGGAAGAGCTCCAGGAAAGCTAATACTGCAGTTATAAAACGTGAGGGAAGGATCTTGCTACTCAAGGTGACTACGTCCTCCCCTAAAACCTCAACTGCCGGTATGAACTGTAATTGAACCCATGCCGCCCATTTTTCTACAACCAAGAGACCAAGAACCTCAAACCCTTAATAAATCATACAGTGGCTACAACTCCCTGGTGCTTAGTAGGGAATGGGGGAATGAATCCCGAAGATAGTCCCAAGCCTTCAGCCCTTTTTACCTCGAAACCGAACCACTGCCTTTAAACACTACGGGTTGATGATGCAAACCCTGCATTACCCCATAGCAAGGAATATACCATAATCCCCGTGGTTTAGGGTCCTCAAGGTAATGCAGGAATTGTATATCAACAGTAGTTCAACTCCAAACCCCAAATCCCACACGCTCAAATGCTCAAGCAGATCTGACCTCCCTCTCGCCGACGCAATTCAGCATGAATCTTGGATGTGCTTTCTTATCAGACCAGGGCTTTGGGGGTATAACTACAATAGGCATCCGAAGCAATACTGTTCGGTTTAGGGTTTAGGGCTTAGGGTTACTAACACGAACTATTCAAACCTCTCCATGTCTACTGTGACTTTGGAAAGATCCCTTAGCAATGCCACCTCTTCATTACTCCTGTGATGTCGTGAAGGTGTCCTTAACTGACTGGTTCTTAGTAGGGAATTGGGGAATGGGTTATTGGGACTACTATAGGGGACCTTAAGGGACCATCATAGGGATCCATTCCCCCATTCCCTACAAAGAACCAGGGAGTTAAGGCCGCGGCTCGGTGGAGATTGACTCGAGACTGGTCACCTGAGCCGTTTTGAAGGCAGTGCCTGTTGTACGGTTGAGGTTTAGGGTTTAGGGTTTTGAGTTTAGGGTTTGCGGTTTGTTCGTCCGTGGCATATTACAGAGAGGTGCCCATGGCACCGAGACACCTACTTACTTGCAAGAGAACAGTACCCGTGAACCTTCAAGCACGCAGCCCTTGCGATTCACCACCCCCTGCCCCCCCAACAACAATCCCGACGAAGCCCTCCCGAAGCCCCATCGACAATTGAAGTAACCCTTTGAAATAGAAACCCTCAGACAAACCCCAAGGGTCTAAGTACCAATTAAGAGTAGCTACTTGGTAGATTTTTACTTTGATTGGGCCCCCAAAAGTAGACACTATATTATTAGTTACCTGAACCCTTTCAGGGAAATAAGCTAATTACTTGGTCCCCCAAAATAGACACTATATTATTAATTGCTTGGACCCTTTAAGGGAAATAAGATAATTACTTGGTCCCCCCAAAGAGACACTATATTCTTATTTACTTAGACCCTTTGAGGGAAATAAGATAATTACTTGGGCCCCCCAAAATAGACACTCTGTTCTTATTTCCTCGGGCCCCTGCAAGGGACATAATAAGCACAAGGAGACATAAACTAAACCCTAAACCCTACACCCTAAAGTCGAGCGGCGACCAGCTCAGGCCGTCCCAAAGCCCGGAGGGTGGCCATGGACCGCGAGGCATCAGAGGTCCAGGTGGCAATGAGGTCCGCTGCCTTACCGGGGACTGGGGCATCCCCATCAGGGTTTAGGGTTTAGGGTCTAGGGTTTAGGGTTCCCAGAGACTCCAATATCCCTTATTCAAGGAACATATACCTTTACAATAGGAACCCGAATATGATTTAAGGCATATTCCTTAATTCAGGGATATTGGGGTTTCTGGGTTACAGGGACTGGGGCATCTCCATAAGGGTCGACTGCTATCGGAAGCTTAATCTCTTTAATATTAAAAGGGAGCCGAAGCTTCGCGCTCCATGCAGAGATCCTAGTACTCCGTCAACAGAGTCTTCCTGTCTGTGTTGGCGGGATGCTGGATGGATTTGGGGATGTATAGACCCCCCAAAACAACCTTGACAAGTCCTTGCAAGCCTTCTGGGGCCCGTAAACTATATCCCATCACTCTAGCTCAACACTCTTCTCGAACAAACCTCCCATCAAGCTATACCAACAACCGACCCAAATCCCAACCCTATAGACGCCTAAATTCCCAAACCCTCAACCCCCTGCGATTCCAGACTAAACTCGAACCAAAAACACCCTAAACCCTAAAACCCTAAACCGTCTCGGACCAAAATCACCCTCAAATCCCAAGCTCTTCGGCCTCCTCAACAGGAGCCGTCTCGATGGCCGACGCGGCGTCGGAGTCTGTGACGGAGACCTCAGCGCCTCGATTCGATTCGCAGAGAGAGATATGTGTTTGACATGTCCATTTAGGGTTTAGGGTTATGGGTTTTAGGATTTTCGGGTTATTTAGGGTTATTTAGGGGTTTAGGGATTTCAGGATTCGATCCGGAGCGATACTGTTGATGATATATATATATATCCTTAGAGGGTTACCTTAAGGACCCCAAGGTTTCAGGGTTTAGGGTTTCAGGATTTAGGGTTGAAGGTTTCAGGGTTTCAGGGTTTAGGGTTGATGATATAAATCCTGCATTACCCTAAGGACCTAAACTATGGGAATTATGGTATATGCCTTATTATGGGTATTGCAGGATTTATGTCATCAACCGTATGTGTTTGACATGTCCATTTAGGGTTTAGGGTTTGGGGGTTTACGGTTTAGGGTTTAGAGTTTAGGGTTCAGGGGTTTTAGGGTTTAGGGGTTTAGGGTTTCGGGTTTCGGGTTTATGTAGTCCTGAAGGAGGCTGGCTTGATAAGGGCTCTAGACTGCGCTTTCGGCTTATCGAGGTTTTGATGCGTCCATGGGGTGTAGGGCCACGAGGTTTTGGGCATTCGGGTCTAGGGCTGGTGCCTTTTGATGGGTTTAACCCAGAAACTCCAATATCCCTTAACTAGGAATATACCTTAAATTATAATAGGATCCCCAATAAGACTTCAGGTATGTTCCTTAATTAAGGGACATTGGAGTCTCTGGGAATAGGGCTTGGCCTGAGTCATGACATCTCTGGTCAGAAGTCCTAAAAGCTCCTAGGCCAACATAATAACACCTGATTTCACCAGTTTATGTGTGGCCATGTGGCATCACTTGGTCCCAAGTCAAGAATCGCTCCCTGAAAACCCTAATGTAGGGGCCTTGACTCTTAGAATAGGGTTGTAAGGTCCACTATACTATAATCATAATATAAGGAACCCCCAAAAATTCCTAAACCCTAAACCCCTAAACCCCCCAAAATAGTCTTGGCCTTTGTAATTATTTAGGCCCCTATGTTGCACCCTAAAGCCCGTGGCAGCGCAGACTTCTCCCACAACTTTTTGTCTCTCACGCATCCGGCCGCTTTGCCAAACCTCAGGGCAGTGCAGCCACGAGTGCATTGGGAAGGGCTGGGACGGCTTAGGTTTAGGGTTTAGGGTTTAGGGTTAAGGGTATTGCCTGTAACTCTCTTTACCTTCAGTTTTATAAGGTTCTACCTACTAATTCAGGGGTATAATGGCTGCTAAGCTGTAGGTAAAGGGAGTTACAGGTAGAGTAGGATATACATAATACGGGGTTTAAGCTTCTAGCATTTAGGATATGGGCCGAATTTAGGTTCCCTTTTTAGGTACCCATTATAGTACGGCGCCCTTATAAAGAAGGACCCTAATTTTACAAGGGGACCCTAATTTAGAGAACTAGCCATGGTTGGAATCAAGGTAGGATCCTCAAGATTCGAAGTATACAAATAGTACCTACTTTGGGGGTCTAAGGCTAGGTCTATGAATGGTACCTACTTTGGGCCATTTGGATTCTTAGGGGATTGATAAAAAACACCGACCCTAATTTCAAAAGGACCCCAATTTAGAGAACTAGCCATATTGGAGTTAAGGTCGGATTGCTTGTTCCTTCCCGAGCCGGCCTGTGATGACGGTGAACGGCTCCAGGGGTCGCACTGCGTGCCACCAGCCATGCGGAATAAAGAGCGCATCTCCTGTTAAAGGAAACTACAGGTGGGGAGTTTAGGGTATTTAGGGCTTCCATAGGGCTTCTATAAGGTATATATATATATATATAATTATATATATATATATAAATATATATATATATATGGACCTTCTATAAGGCTCCCATAACGGTAACTACCCACCTGAAAGTGTCCTAGATCCTGGGTTCAGTGGAAAAGGCTACTTGAACGGATCCCTTACCTACTGTTGATGATATAAATCCTGCATTACCATTGAGGACCCTATACTATGGGAATTATGGTATATTCCTTATGATGGGTAATCTAGGATTTATACCATCAACCGTAGTCGGTTTTAGGGTTTCGAGGCTCCAAATACCTTACCATCATGGAACTAGGTCCCAAAATGACCATTCTTGTCAGGGTCTTAGGGATCTCACTCCATAAAGGTCCTAGGTATGGAGCCTCTTTGGGTGAGAGCTCCTTATGCTGGCCCCCAAATGCGGATGACCGGACCCTAGTGATTGAGGAGTCAGCATAAAACCTTACAGCCCTGAAACCTGTAAGCTTCATGCCCTACCTGCAACTCTCTTTACGTACAGTTTAGCAGCCATGACGATTTAATTAGTAGGCAGAACCCATAAAACTGTAGGTAGTTAGAGTCCCAGGTAAACCCCATTTAGGGTTTAGGGTTTAGGCAAACCCTGCAAACCCTAAGAATCGACCCCAAAGCCTACACCCGACAACAGACACACGTTTGGGTAGTTCTCTGAATTTAGGCTCCCTTTTTGGGCCCCCCAGTAAAGCACCGCACCCTTAATCAAAAGGGCCCCAAAAGGGGATCCTAATTAAGGCAACAATCCTAAACCCTAAACCCTAAATCCAAACAACCCTAAACCCTAAATCCAACAATCCTAAATGCCTCAACCCCCAAAACAGAATCCTTATAATAATACCCTTATAGAAACCTTACAGAAACCCTTCATGGGTCCCTTCTACGGGGAACTCCCGATTTTTGCTCCTGGCCTGGGCCGAGCTCGACGCGGCCACCGCGCACGTCCGGCTGCAGAGCCAGGTCTGCCAGGGCCGACCAGAAAGCCTCGCCCTCGAGTCCTCCCGAGATTTTGGGCCTCTTGGGTTTGGGGGTTTTAGGGTTTAGGGCTTAGGGCTTAGGGTTTAGGGTTTAGGGTTTTAGGTTTAGGGCTTAGGGTTTAGGGTGCTTAGTCCGAGATAGACTTCCATGGATTTCCGGGCCGTCATGGCAAAGTGGGAACATGTCCTTGGTGCTGACTTGTAGGGCAGGGTTTGAGGAAGCGCTCTCGAAGGATTCATGGAAGGAAACATAGAAAAGTGTAGAAAAACTCGAGGTATTCCTTCGAATACGAAACAATTTAGCTATGATGCAGGTCATAGTAACGAGAACAATTTCAATAGGGAACAAGTGGTGCTACAAGCAGTAGCACTAGCATTGTTCGTAGCAGCAGCATCACCCTCAGTCCTGGCAGTAGCAGAAGCAGAAGTAGTAGGAGTGCTGAGCACTGGCTCACTCTTTCAGAAGTGATGTTCCTGACCCAGCAGCAGCAGCGCAGTCGCAGTCGCAGTCGCAGTCGCAGTCGCAGTCGCAGTCGCAGTCGCAGTCGCAGTCGCAGTCGCAGTCGCAGTCGCAGTCGCAGTCGCAGTCGCAGTAGTGGTAATCGTCGTCGCAGTACGTAGTAGCAGTAGCTGTGATGGCAATCCTAAACCCTGAGTTATAAGCCGTCAACCCTAGTCGCCGTAGTGGCAATCCTAAACTCTAAACCCTGAACCGTAGTAGCAGTATCCTAAACCCTAAACCGTAGTAGCCGTAATGATATTCCTAATCCCTAAATCCTAATAGCAGTACTGGTAATCCTAGACCCTAAACTATAGTAGCAGTATCGGTAATCCTAAACCCTAAACCCGAAACTGTAGTAGCCGTAATGCTACTACGGTTGATGATATAAATGCTGCAGTACCCATAATAAGCAATATACCATAATTCCCATAGTTTAGGTAATTACCCTTAGGCTCCATAGTAGTTCCTTTTTGGGGTTTCCATTTAGGATCCTTATAAGGTGACCCCAACAAGGAACTACTACTGTTGATGATATAAATCCTGCATTACCTTAAGGGCTCTGAACTGCGGGAATTATGGTATATTCCTTATTATGGGTAATGCAATGTTTATACCCATCAACCGTATGGAGCCTATGGGTAAGGCAATGCAGGACTTTTGTCAACCCTAAACCCTAAACCCTAGACCCTAAACCCTGTAAGCCCTAAGCCCTAAACCCCTAAACCCTAAACCTTCAAAACCCCTGGGTCCCTACCCACCTCGCAGCTTGGAGGCCCTCTCGCAACTGGGGCTTGCCTGGGCTTCTTGGTGGGTTCCGGGTTTCGGGTTTAGGCTTTGGGGCTTCGGGTTTAGAGTTTAGGGTTTAGGCTTTGGGGTTTAGGGTTTGGGGTTTCGGCTTTCGGCTTTGGGGCTTAGGGGGTTTTCTTGATGGGTTTAGGGATTTAGGGTTTTCTGTGTGGGCTTTAGGTTTTTTGGTTTAGGGCTCATAGGACCATAGGGTTCAGAGTTTAGGGTTCACGGCTTAGGGTTCAGAGTTTGGGATCTAGGGTTGGTTTAAGGCTTTGGATTGTGGAACTTAGTTAGTTGAAGTCACCATCATGCGGAAAGCACAATGCTCAATAAACACCCAAATTCAAAAGCGGACACCTTGACAGACAGACAAACGGACAGACAGGCAGACCAACACAGCGACAGACCGACGGACAGACAAAGGAGACCGACCGACCGACAGACAGGCGAACATAAACGCACAACATTTGGTGACAACTTGTTTTTTAGTAAATGCCACTTCTACGGAAATTGCATTGCTTGCTGCATGCCCAATTCGCAAAACATAGGCTTCGCCGCACAGTGATAAAAGCATCATGGCATTTTCTGCGCACTGTTTCTAATACCCCTATCATGCAAACTTTGTCCCAGCTGCTTAACACGGACCCAGTTGCCTTCCATGGCATCCGGGGGTCTGTGCGTAGCTCCTGCGGCTCGTCAGAAAAAATATATGAGCGGATATCGGCTTCAGGTTGTAGTTAGGGCGGCCTAGGGGTCTAGCGGTTTAGGCTTGAGGATGTAGGACAGTTTTAGTGTCTACAGTACTGCTTGTTTCTGGATAACGTGAATCCTGTATATAACACGGAACCCCCCACAAAAAAACAAAAAAAAAGACTCCTAGGCATGCCAAGACGCGTCTGGAGCAAGCAGGATAACCTCCTGACAGGCAGAAGGTCGTGGAGTTTGGCTTGGTCTTGAAGCCGGTGTTTCCAAAGACTGTGTGATGAAGGAAACTCCTTCAAAAATCATCGGAAACCCAGACAGATTGAGGTCTATTCCGCAAAAACAAAGCAGGTATGCTGGGTTCCAAAAGCTCCGCATGTCAGAAAGTAAATCGCAGGGAGCAGATGATGGCTTCTCTGGAACTTGCGAGCCCCGTTGTCTAGGAACCTGACTGCGAACCTCTGGCTCCGTAGGCTCGTTATAAACCCTATAAACCCCAAACCGAATGCTTACATATTGGAGTCTTTCGGGCCACGGATCCTCTATCAGATTTCCTAGACCCTCCATCTACCCTCTATCAGACTTCATGTGGACCCTTCGCCCCTATTTGAGGGTACTTGGAGGGTCCTGGTACCAAGGCTCCCAAAGAACTGGCAAGCCAAGCAACTTCGACCGAACCGTCGGGCTGTGACATGCCACCAAGAAATCCTAAAGCCCAGAAATCCTAAATCCGAAAGCCGCTAACCTGAACTTGCGGAGAGTTGAGGGTTTAGTGTTTAGGGGTTGAAGGGTTTAGGGGTTTGGGGTTTAGGGGTTTAGGGTTTAGGGGTCTGAACCCCACCAAAACCCTAAACCCTAAATCCCGAAACCCCCTGAACCGAGATCAAGGGATCCCATGCTAGCAAGCATTCGAACACTTCTGCGCTGGGACAGGGGGCCTTTGGTCGGGGAGCTCAAGGACCTTAAAGTAAGTACTACTGTTGATGATATAAATCATGCAGTACCTTAAGAACCCTAAACTATAGGGTATATTCCTTATTATGAGTAATGCAGGATTAATATCATCAACGGTGCCTGCCTGACTGTATTTAGGGCTCAGGGTTTAGGTCTAAAGCAGGGTCCCCTCTTGAGGTCCTTTTTACAAGGGTGCCATACTATATTGGGGACCTACAAAGGGACCCTAATTTAGACAACTACCCATTTAGGGTTGTTTGGATTGTTGATTGTTTTACGCCGCTTTCTGTCTACATCAACATCGCTTTAGGGGGTAAGGTGTTATGGTTTTCGGCTGTTTCGGGCAATAATACGAAGTATCAAGTATAAGCATGTCGAAGCAAGGTTGTAGGTAGGCAGCTAGAATAACTCGGATGAAGCAAGTATGTTCCAGGGTCTTTGTGCATTGCAATGACTCTCCCCTGGACTGCAGAGTTCGAGTTCGGAGGGGACCGTGGCATGGGGCTTCCTGAACCTCAAGCCATCTAAGACCCCTACTATTGATAATCTAAATCCTGCATTACCCATCATAATAAGGAGTATACCATAATTCCCATAGTTTAGGGTCCTTAAGGTAATGCAGGATTTATATCATCAGCCGTAGCCGTAAACTCTAAACCTGAGCCACCCTACATACCCTAAAGCCGAACAGCTCTTACTAACCTAGGTCCAGAAGCCGACACTTCCGAACCCAAACACACCGCAACCGGAACTCCCCCAAATTTGACCTGGAACCTGAGGCCCCTTAGAACAGAACCAGTATGAAGTGCTGCTTGAGACCAAAATACAGCGCAAAACTCCACTTAATTACCCTAAACCCTAAACCCCGACCCTAAACCCTAAACCTTGAACCCAAAACCCTAAACCCCAAACCCCACTTTTTTTT
>CAJNJA010015699.1:0-37098 GCA_905231915.1 Symbiodinium necroappetens | reverse complement strand
CCCCCCCCCCAAAAAAAAAAAGCGCCAAGCTGTTACCAAGAGGATGGCCGTCGGTTCTATAGCGTTTCCTACGACAAAAACATCCAGTCCTGGCCTCAGCTTGTGCTTATCACTGGAGACGAATCGACCTTCGAGATGAGGTACTGGGACACTGAAACTGGCCAAATCATTTCCACCTTCACCAACAAGAAAACACCGTTTTGTGTGCCAGCCTCGGGCCAGGCCCCAGGCTGTTTGCTGACACCCTGGAAAAACCTTTCCCTCCTTTCCGAGGTATCTGTTCACCCAGACCCTTCCCAGCAGAACGTCATTGTCACGGGATGCTCCAACAAAAAGGCTCGGCGTACTGTTTGCTTGGGCAGACGCGATGGTTGCAGAGACGGGCAGGCGGTGCAGTGGGACTCCAACACCTGCACAATTGTGCAGGACAGCTTTGGACTGCTGTGCTCTACGTGTTGTCTTTCCACTGAACGGCGGCTGTGTGGGAGGAGTACGATGAACACATGGGCGCTGTCAACACGGCGACAATCTGTGAAGATGGAAAGCGCAGACACCTCAGCTGTCGTAGACGCTAAGCTGCCACGAAGACAGCAAACCTCGGCCGCTAATGTCCTGTCAGGATTGCTCACCTCTTCAGATGACAAGAAGCCACTGTCTGAGCAACGTACTGCCGACTTTACGACGTTACGATGCAACAGTGCAACAGCATGCTTTTGCAGTCGAGCTGTTTGACAGGATGTTCCTCTGGGAATTCGGCATTCCGGTCGTCGTCAAGCACATAGTGAGCGGCTGAACACAGAAGCATAGAGAGACTGCATGATTAGCGAATGAGACACAAGTTTCGTGCCAGCTTGATCGTAGTTTTACAGCTCGCCGTGCCAAGCCGTGATGTGAGGCCGAGCCGACCATGCACTCAATCCCTCAGGCATGCACTTCGATTTAGTGCGGAAGCATTTCGCAGAGTCTTGGCAACACGTAGTCCATACCACTATATAACCCTGGATGCAGATCGTCCTCAGCCCGGACGAAAAGTACTTGATAGGGCAATCCATGGACAACAAGATCATAGCTTACGAGGCTTGTGACTTGTGTGTGTGTGTGTGTCTCTCCCTTCTTCTGTCTTTAAGGATACCCAGAATGTTGCTGTCTCAACCAGGCGTTCGGACGCTTCAAGTTCATAGCACGGAAAACGTTCAAGGCCTGGCTCGGCTCCATTGGATGCCATCGGCATGCCTTGGCTGGGCTACGGTGGTTAGCCCTCCGTCTTTGAATGACCGGCAGGGCCACCTCAACTCTGGCTATGCCATCACGCCGGGGTCCCAACTGAGTGGCCCACATCTTCTAGGCATTTCGTTTCCGTCGTCCGTCCGATCGGCCAATCACGTTCTGCGGCCCAGCGTTTCGTCTCTCGGTCCATCCATGCACGACATGCGTCTGCAGTCAGTGACGATCATGATGGCAGCTTTACCACGATGACAGTCATTGGTGAGCATGACCATCATGGCGATGATGCTGAAGCTCATGCTTGTTGGTGGCAGTGGTTGCACTGCTGACCAGATGATGGTGGTGTAAGCCACACCAAAGTGAAGGGTCCCAGGCGTTGAAGTCGACGACATAGCAGCAGTCCCTGAAGTCGCCAAGTGGCCTCATGCACAGAGAAGCAATTGTGCTCTCTTACCGGACAAGCACAGGTGGCGAAATGCACTCATGCAGCTCTGCATAATTATGCAGATATCGTCTTATCATCAGTACAATGTGTAAGAGGGGTCGCCACCCAAAAAAGTCCAACCACTCGTGAGTTTTAGGCAGCATCGTCCAGGAGGTAAGCCACACGCCACCTCCAAAGCAAGCCAGACCCAAGTATGCGGGGTGTCCTCTGGTTCTCTTATGTTTCTCGAGCTCCCCGGTCCAGCTGCATAAGAGAGGCAAGAAGCAAGGCCACAAGGGCAGGGAGACAGCAAGAGAGACAAGGAAAGAGTGAAGAATGAAAACAACCCAAGCCAATGGCAGGCCAAGTTGATCCAAATAGTTGGCTGGCAAGCGCCACAAAGTCACGACGTTAAAGAAATATTCACTGTCATAGTGTATCATTGTCACGATGCTGAGCCTGAGCCCCGGCAGCACATGGTCTGGGAAGGGGAGAAGCCATTTCTCTCAACCGGAATCGGACAATGTGCTTGGAAAGAAAAGGATACCTCTGGTGGGAAGCCCGAAATCTGAAAACCCTAGAGGGAGATGTTGGACAATTCCATTCGGCTTAAGTCCCCGCCCGCCACCACTGAGCCGAAGGGATTCATGAATTGGAGTGAAACCGTAAGTTAAAATTCACCACAAACACACGCAATCCAGTCAGAACGCGAAACGCCGGACGCCGGCCGGTGCCGGACATGCTACATCGGACCACGCGCTGAGCCTCAGGCCAGGTTGGTCAGCAGATGGCAAGTGGGTCATGTCTGGAGATGCGGATGGCAAGCTGTGGTCAGCATCTGAGACTCTGCATCGTGTCGGCAATGCACTGTCTCCGTTGTTGCATCAGGTTCTGGGACTGGGGCAAGTGCAAGAACTATCGTGTTCTCAAAGCTCATGACGGAGTCTGCACTGGCTGCCTCTGGTACCGATCTCAGACGAATCTTCATCCCACATTCCGTGATAGATTGCCCCTGTCCAAGTCTTCAGCCGTAGTTTTTCGTTCTTTTCTCACAGCCCTGTGCTAAAGCCGTGTGAGGAAAAATTAGTCAGCCACTAGGAAGACGCCTGTCTAGCTTTGTCTAATTATCCTTTGAAGCGCAGCAGACACCCATGACCTGGACAGCTGTCGGCTGTTTGAAGCCACGTTTGGAGGTGGCATTCGTAGTACAATCATAGGTGTGAGGTATGCCTACGATTATCAGCATGCCGCCACACCCTATCGCACACCACATGGGGAGTCTGAGACATGATATTGAAGTTCATGTTCTGTCGCACCACGGAGCCAAGGCACCCCATACAGTCTGAAGCCCAGCTGACCAACTCTTGCGATTCGTGCTTGTCGACAGGTCGCCTGCAATAGGTCCGAAGTAGGGTGTGTGGCAGAAGCACATCCTTTGCTCTACTGCGTTTGAGGACTTCACGCGTCGTTTCTTGCGGCTGGGACGGTGCCATAAAGCTTTGGGATTGAGCCACAAGAGCGTCTGCCAAGCTAATATTCTCCGATCCACGGAAGCTTTTGACAATGCGCCCGATCAAGAAAAGGCAGCCCTCGCCAGTAAACAAGGCGCCGACATGTTCGCAACAGTCGTAGCCTCCTTATATAGGAGCACCTTGGCCCAGTTGACAGGAGTCCTGGCTTCTCACCAGAGACACCTCTCGTGGTGCGCTCTCTGGAACTTTGCTGGTGGGTTGGAGCGGTCTCCTTTCATGCTTCGGTATTTGCCTCCCTCCCAGCCCCGCGTGCAAAGAAAGAGGCCCAAGTTCTGGCAAAAGCCACAGCTAAACCGTGGCCAGTAACCTGAGAGTCCATGCCACGTTTTGACACCCACATTTCCTTTCATCTTCAGACGGAGACCCTGCTGTTAGAGAATGCCCCTGGATCCATGAATGCCGTTGTGTCAGGCCCTTACAGCGGATCTTGATGGTTCAACGTCACGCCATGTCTCCTGAGCCAAGGACGGGCAACCAAGATGACGAGGATCAATCGGGCAATCCGACAGCGCGGATCGGGCGCGCAGACTCGAGCGTACTCGGTTGTCGAGGTGAGGGTGTCAGCCTGGAAAGGTACAGTGGCCGCACTGAGAAGATGCACCGCTTCCTTGCCAGGGAGCCTGTGTTTGTTGTCATGTTGCGAGAAGGCTTTTCAGAGCTGGTGCCTCGTTCCGCAGAACGTAGACCACGCATGTCAACAGCTAGCGACCGAGACCAGGAGTTCCGAGACGCCGGCAAACCGGACCTTTCCTACGAGGACCTTTGCAGGCTCGCACCTGGAGGAAGGCAACACGTTGAATCGCTGATTGCCTGGCAGATCTCAAACTCAAGGGCGCAGAGAACTCATTGCTGGATGCTTCTTCGAGCTCTTGGCCTGGACCTTGACTGTGCGGATGCTGGCTACTTCCACTGCACACTCTGATGTGCACAGCTTTCTTTTGGTTGGGCATTCAAAATCACAGCATTGTTGGTAACCTGACTTCGGTAGCAAGCGCTCGCCGTCCGGGCGAGGTGCTGAAAACCAATGGAGTGATCAACGTGGAGCAGGATCTTCAAACAGTTTACGGTTCCGCAAAACTGACATGATCTTCTGTCCTTTTGCCAGGATGACCCGCTGTCTGACATCAAGATTGCAAAGGCTTGTTCTGCTCTACTTGCTTGTCTTGCAGCAAGCGATCATGGCCAAGTCTCAAGTGCAGGCCGCACAGTGGGCAAAGTGAGCCGCGCCGATGTTGTGACATCTGTGCGAGACAAGCCCTTAAGTGTCACCACTCTGCGCGTGCACATCACATGCATTTCCGACGGGCCGAACCACACGGCATCGCGGTCACGACGGCCGAGGGACTCATCAATACTAAACGCTCCTGCACTGATGACATAGCTCAGTGTAGTTCTGTTGTCTTTCTCTGGTCGGCATTGAGGAAATTGAGGATCCGGTCGCATCAACGAAGTTGGTGGGGAGCCGCTCTCGTGACGTTAGGGATCCTTTGCCCCAGAGCCCTCGCTGCAAGGCGCGAGGTTCAAATCCTAGGTCGAGCATGTATCCCTGCATTGTAATCTTGTCTTGTCTTGCCTTTCCCTACTGCCTACAGCAAGCCGCTAGTTAAATGAAACTGCCGCGGCTGTATTCCAAGCGCAATTTTGTTGCTATGCTTGCAGCTCGGCAGCGCCAGAGCCTGAGGAAGGGCGTAATCATAATCAATGCGATCAGCAGAGCACCAGAGCCTGAGCCGCTGTTTGGACAGGCCTGAGTGGGCGACCACTGCCCTCATGGCATCTTGGAAGCACTGCGTTGGCTTAGTGGCACAAAAAACGGTGTCCCAAGTCGTGCAAAGCCAAGGACTGGAAAGGGGATGAGGCACTTTTGACCCAGAGCTGCGCTTCTCTTCGCAGTGCCTTTTAACACTCGCAGGCGAGACTGGGCCAGCTATGTCAGCTCTTCCAGCCCTCCGCTTGGGAGAATAAAAAGGGTTCGCGGTGAGCCGAGCATACCGACACTTGGCGCGGCCCTATCCGCTTAAGGCTGGCATCATCTCCGGACAACAGCATCCAGCAGCAGGTCAAGTTGTCCATTTCCGCACTGCTGCGACCACGAGCGAGCATAAACTCGTTTGTGAAGGTGATGCAGATGCTGTCGCAGTTTAGCCAGCTTCCAGATTTCGATATGCGTATCTCTCAGATCAGAGATCAGCAGATTCACTGCTGTTCCCGTGTACATTCGACAATGCCGCGCTGAACGCCTCGGCGTCGATGACAGGGTCGTAGATCATACCGAATCATACCGCTGAGCTTGCAGTTCAAGAGCTGAGGTACTTGGCAACAGTTTTTGCCAAGCTGACTTCCCAAGACGAGGCCCTGTAGTGTTTTAGTGTTTTAGCCGCCACGGTTGTTCAGTGTGATTGCCGTTCAGGTCGTTCGACAGCGAGCGGGACTGCTGCTGAAAACGAACCTTGGGAGGGCTCAACCTGGAACGTCCGCACCTGAAAAATGTGTCAACAGTCCATCCAGGTCAAACATGACCAGAGGTGCAGTGCTGACTTAGGCTACAGCCAGCTATCGCGGAGTATGTTCAGGATGTCCTGCGAGCTATGGTAAGCCCTTTCATTCCCTGTGCCCGCCAGGCTCATACCTTGTCTGCCGTGAGCGACAGCAGCAAGGCTAGAGCTGTCGAAAGAGCATTTGCACTCCCTGTCTTAGGGAAGCTATCTGCCTGAAGGTCATCAGACACACAGCTGGCACAGTGCTTTCCTTAAGCAATGTGGCGAGTTTGCATGGTACCTGCAGCCGTTGTGCTTCTGCACAGGTCATCTCCATTCTTGTCCTGAAGGTCGGTTTTGTAGGCAGCCGACAGGCGACTGTGGGGTGTCAGCGCGTTGTGTTAGCAGTCGTGTCCACGTCAAGTGGGAACTTCCAGAGTCTAGAGGGGCTTTGCAGCCGATGCTTGCGCAGACTTTGGACAAACTGGCGACCTGCCTCGCTGATCAGAATCCTCATATAGTGGAGGCACTGCCACAATCCCCTTGTAAGTTGCCCACTTCACCAAATAGGGCCGTGCTGTGTCTTGTCCTGACAAGGGCAGTTTCAATGCTCTGAACAAGATCTGCGAAGACCGGGCCCAAGATGAGTTTCTCGCTTCCACACGATGCGCTTTGAGATGCAAGGATGGCATGATGCTTATCAAGCAGTCCGGATGCCAAGCTTTGGCGGTGACGATCCCAATTTGTGTCTCTGTGCTGGTGGTGTTTCATAAGGATGTGGGACTATCCTGATGAGCAGACGCAGCACTTTGTTCGCTGCATCCTGAGACCTTTGTACTCGGACCCCTATGGCATTGATACAATATCGCAGGTTGGTCTGCCGAGAACCTTCTGCCCAAAGTGATGCAGTGCCCATCTTCCGTTAATCCGTGTTGTGCACCTTGCTTTCTGTTGTTGCTGTTATTCTAGCTGTCATCCCCTTGGAGCTGTTAGAGCCGAGCTTTCATTCGTTGCTCCTTCATCTTGGCTCATGAGTATATACATGTTTCACACAGGCTGCGGTTGCTAATGATTCTTAGGCATCGGGACAGCATGCAGTGCAATCCAACTCAGCTGCACTGAAGAGCAATATTGTAAATGAAATGAGTTGCCAATCTCCATGGCATCATGTGGATTGGACGATGATGTAACGATGAGTTTACAGGCCTTTGCGTTTTGCATGTTTCTTGTGTCTGTGCGCCTCATGCCAGCTTGTCTGCTTTTTCACATATCTAGCATTCCAATCGCACGCAAACGAGCCAGGATGAAACCCGCCTCTCCTGCGCTTTCCAGAGCAAGGCAGCTCCCGAGATCTGAGAGCTTGTTCGGTGGGGTCTTGGCCGGTCAGTAGAGTGGGACACGGCTGTCACGGATCTCGAGATGACCCTCAGAGCCGAGGCGGTAGGCGTGTCTGTCACCGCAACCCCTAGGCCTCCGGAGGGCCCGAACTGACACGAGTATCATCGGAGCATTATGTTGCCTGCCGTGACTGCCGTGATGCTATTCACATGCTACCTGCTACCTTGGGCCTGCGTCCATTCTTGGGACACGAAGCGAGCCCCCATCGCCATTCCATCCCTGCTTGTATAGTACGGTGCCACCGGGAGCAATGCAGGTCTGGTTTGCATTCTTCAGGACTCTGTCTCGTGTTGCATCAAAGTCGGCAGTGTTGCAGGACAGGTCCTGGTGATGAGGTGGCGCAGTTGCACACTGGGCTGCAAGTGGATAGGTTCGCGTTTCGAGGTTCGGCTAGAGCACGATCCAGCTCTAGCAGTGAACGCAATAGAAAGCCGCTGGAAAAATCGAAAAGGTCAAAACGAACTTGACGGTCATTTCTGCTCGTCAGTCCGTACCGCTCAAAGGGGCAAATTAAGAGCATGCAGGGGTTAGCTTCCCCTTTTCTTCACCAACACCCGAAAGCCAGAAAATCACGAAAACTAGCTCTTCAGGATAAAGGCATGCTGCATGGGGTCTTACTACTATTGCTACCGCTGCTACTGCTACTCCTGCTACTGCTGCTACTGCTGCTGCTGCTGCTGCTGCTACTACTACTACTACTACTACTGCTACTACTAGTAGCACTAGCGCACTGTACTAGAAATACTCCCAAGCACGCGGAGGGGGCCCTCCGTAGAGCGCCTCCGCGAGCTGCTGCTGCTCCTAGTTGCGGGGGTGTGCACCGAAAAAAGAGCCCCCGTACGCAGCCCTAAGGCTTTCGCAGCCCCTCTCAACACTGCAAATGACGACGTAGATCTTGCGATCGGGGGGCAGCGCTCGCCCAATGCTCGAAACGCCTTCCCAGAAGTCGTTGTGCTCAAGTCGACGTCGGTTTGCCTTCGTTCCGCTGAGGCGAAGGGCCGAAGTGCCCAAAAGGGCACTGAGGCAAGAGTGCGACCCATGGCTAGTTTTGGTCCGCGCCTGCGAGCCCCAGGACAGCGGAGTCGTTCAACGAGCGAGCTCCGCCCCTTTGGCCACGACCTCAGACATGGACAACGGCGATGTTCCTGACTGCGTAAGACTTGCGATCTGACCTTCTGCCTGGGAGTCCACCAGAGGTTGGTCGGATCAGGTCCGGGAAAGGCGTTTGTGCTGAAGTTAACATTGAGCTTTGTGCCGCGCAGAAACCAACTCCGGTTGGCTGGAGATTCTGGAGAGAGCGAGTGCGATTAAGCAAAGCGAAGCGAGAGTGATTCATCGGCAGGCCGAGGATGATGATGATGCCTGCAGTAGTGCGGACAGTGTGCGCAGCGTTCACATCTCAGTCAAGATTTTTGCCGTGTGTGCAGTTGGAAAGTCCTTGGTCTCGCAGTGTGGGAACATGCTTTCTCCATGCACGCTGTCGGACTTGCTCGGGTAAGGGGGGAGACGTGTCAGCAGCGAGAAGAGGGGCAGAATCCGATTGCAAGCGCATTCACGGTACGAAGCAAAACCAACCAGGAAGGACAGAAAAACGATCGAAGACAGCACAGTAGAACGTGAGGACAGGGACCCGAAAGGCACTACTGCTGGCGGCTGCTGCTCCTCCTCCTCCTCCTCCTACTACTACTACTACTACTACTGCTACTACTACTACTACTACTACTACGACTATTACGACGACTACGACGACTACTACTACTACTACGACGACGACGACGACGATGACAACGACGACTGATCATTTGACGATTACTTTCGCCAAACGATCAAAGACCACGGGGACACCGCAAAGAACAAAGCTGCACAGGCAAAACCAACACCGTGAATAGAATGGTTCCGAAACTCGACTCGTTGGTAGGCTAGGCATACTGGCATGTTGGAGGAAGCCGGCAAGAGGCATTTCCCCAACTCATCCCCGCATGCACAAAACTCAATATGACGGTTTCTGGAAAGCACCACCAGCATGCGGGCATGACTAAAAGCTTGGTAGTAGCCGACTTCGGACGACACTGTGCAACCGTCCTCAAGCATTTCCAGGCAAGCACATTATTCATGAAGCGCCTGATCTTGAGGACATGTTTTGCTTGATGTTCCATCCGAAATCATGGCATGGCTTGGCAGCCTTAAAACTTGAACGCAAAGGAAATATACTTGACCGAAGCTGTGTACAACACCAACATGGGCTGTTAGAAGTTCAATGTAACTGCATGCGGGTTCCGGCAATCTTGCTTTCCGTTTGCCGGATTGCTTGCTTTCCTAGCCAACCAGTTATGTTCACTACCTTGAGCGAAAGAGGTCTTGCGAAAACAGCACTACTGAGAGCAAGACACAACCGCATCACCCTGAGGGCTATCAAGAGCAAGATGCATCGGAGCAGCCCGTTGTGAGCTCAGCTGCCAGAAGATTTCGGTCGTGTCTCTGTCAGTGACGACGAAGGCCACGCCCCAAAGCCCGGCAAGCCATGGAGTCTCAAGCAGCTCGGTGCCGGCCTTTTTTCATGTTGGATGGCTTCTTGTCCAAATCGTGCTGACTCAGGAAGGGACCCCGAGCGATATGAGGAAGGCCAAGGGACAACCTAGGAAGAGCGGGCGAAAGAGCAGCAAAAATCCGAAGGCACCTCGGATGAGCGATGTGAAGCAGCAGCCCTACCTTTGTCGTGTTGCCATGGTACCGGAACCTCCAGCCCTCCGTGAAAGCTGGGCATTTGGCAGGAAAGACAAGGGAGAGTTGCCAGCTGTTGCTGGTGCAGAACGGAGGCAGCATGGGTTGCTTTCCACATCCGTTTGGCACTGAGCCGGACACCAGCTGCAAGGCCAGCTTCGGGGAGTTCTGCTCGGGACTCTCTGCGGAGCCCACAGGGCACAAGTCCTCCTGCACCGGGCGTCCCGCTGTCATGTTTCCTGCGCTGCTGTCTGCAGCAAATCGGCTCGACGATGATGATGATGATGCTGCGAAGAACCCTCATTTGCATAACTGCTTCTGGCAGGTCCAGTCGACAGTGGATCAGGTCGAGGCAAAAGCACGGTGCCGAGTTTCTGGCGGCCGTGTTTTTGCAGTGAATTGACGAGTACTTTCGGGCATTTGAGAATCGCCTGCTCGGACACATGTCGCTTCAATGGCCGCAGTGAACAATGCCTGCGTCTATCAAAGCTTCGAATATCGTTGCTGACAGGGGTTCGAAGCTTTGAGCGGCTGGTTTCCCTTTCCAACGATCGGGATTAGGCCTGCCTGTGTGGGCGTCTACCATGTAAATGTCTCTAGTGGACTCATGTCATGTCAGTCGCTTTTCGCGAGATGCTGTAAGAATGCCTTGACTGAGGTAAATGCCAGCACTGCTGGAGAGTGGGTGAACAAACTGAAGGCCAGGCACCGGTTGCCGTGGCGAGTCTTCGAGTCTTCTACCACGGATGCTGTGCTCAGGCGCTACAGGATGTGGCCGAGGAGCATTCCTCGTGCGCCTGAACTTCCTGCCTGTTTGAGCGGTCAAGTTGACTCCAACGCGGCATTGCCCCCGCCAAGAGCCTTCAAGCTTTTTGATGCTCACCCCAAACGAGTCCTGATGCTCATGAGGCTAGACAAGTTTCTCGGCAAAAGGCTTCAAGTAACCAAGCCAGCCATCTTAGCCAGCCAACGCTTTGTCATGGTGTGGCAAAACCACAAAAAAAAAGAAAAGTCTTCGGACGAAAGCTGGCAGGGAGGGTCATCTGCTCCGATGTTCAACCCTCCGGAGGGCACGAAAAAGCCCTGGTAAATGCACATGCCGAGTTGTCCTCCGCTCCAGCGACCAGACCAAGGGAAAGCGGGCTCCGAAAGAAGGACAAGATATGTCTACCGAATTAGGGCGGCTGCTGTTGCTAATGCTGCTGCTCCCGGTTCCAGAGGATTCCAGGGCTGCAGTTTCCCATAGGTGAAGAATGGTGAAGACGCGGAACCCCAGCTCACGCTGGGAGCTCTTGCTCCTCGTTTCGTCTGGTACCGCTGCAGCTGCCACTGCTCCTCTCGCCACAACCATCAGTACCACCGACGGCGATCTGCAACTAATGCTTGCAGACGCGCCAGGCAGGATTATGGGCCACGTGGAGGACATGTTTCCCGAGGCTTCGATGGACTCACCTGTCTGCTCCATTCTGCTCCCAGCAGCTTGTCTTTGCTGCGCTTCAATCTTTGAAAGGCGCGAGAGTTCTCCAGTTCGACCAAGTCCAAGATTGTGGCCCCTTTTCTGCCAAGATTTCTGCTCCTTTGGGGGCCTTGCATGGGCGACTTCCGGCGAGGGTGTTTTCCTTTACAAAGCGTCTGAGGACGAAATCTACTTGCAGCTTGAGCTGCAGCGGTCCCAGCGCGTGCATAGTTTCTTACGCCACTGGGCTGGCGCTGCCAAGGAGCCGGGAGCTCCTGGAGCGACATGCCCAAGGCACAGTTGGACCACCTTGCAAGGACGGTCTTTGAATGTAGTGCCGCCATGCGCAGGGCTCATTGGGACGGACTTGGCCGAGCTCAAAATGATGAAAGCAGAGTGCGCTGGCCCGAAACGGCTCTTTGCTGGCTGTGCGCCGGCTGCTTTTGCGCAGGTACAAGCGACTGGATGACAGGTTGGCGAGGTGGGCGATGCTGGGCGATGGTCTGTTCTACCTGAGTTCCGCGCAGGATGAACAAGCTGTTTGCGAAGGAGGTGAGCAGTCTTCGACTCTCGGCTTTCAAGACTTCGGGCCTTTGCCTTTGAGGGTGTGGCTTGTGACGAGGAGATTTACTCCAGAAGAAGAAAGAGGCAGGTGCTGTGGGCTATGGGCCACGCAGAAGTCCGCTTTAAGCTCGCGGCAGTCAGGGTGTGGGACCGACTGCTCCACCCAAGAGCAGCTACGAACCACTCATGTTCATGGAGCCCGTGAGGTGCTTGGTTTCCCCTCTTGTCCGCGCGAAGCATCGCGAAGCCATGTTCGAAGAACACACGAAGCGTGCCTTCCGAGGCTCAGCGGGGTTGGTTGCTTGGTCTTCTCGAAGAGAAGCTGGAGGCGTGGCTTCTCACGCAAGCTCGTCTTTTGGAGCTTTCGGGAATTATTGTTTGCCGATTTGAACTTGGTTTTGCATCAGGGTGTTTAAGGGTTAAGGGCCTTGCTCCTGATATATACCAGGGACCTGAGCTTCAGCAGGAGCGAGGGGGAGACACCCCCTCCCCTCCCCCGCCGGTTTTCATTCTGCCTGAGTGTTCCGCGTTCACCGCAGGCTTCTTTTCCGATTTCTGGTTGACAAGCATAAGCATCGACGAGTTTGTAGGAGGTTATTGAGCAAGGACGGGAATGCGTTTTGGCCATGCGTTGTTCAGTGCAGGCTTGGGTTTCCTGACTGCGGACACAGTTTTGCGGACACACGTGATTGGATAGCAGCTTGTCTACCAGGTGGTAACACGGCATACAAGGAGGAATGCATGAATGACATTCACTGACCGGCCCACGAGCTGTTGTCTTCTCTGCTCTCAAGTCTACAGAGTCTACAGTCTAGACGTGCGTTGCTCGGGACGTCACCGCTGCTCATTGCATCTCCCGGTTCTGCAAGTTGACACTCGGGATTGACAAGCCTTTACACAAGCAACAATGAGTTCACCAAGAAAGGAAGTGCCAATGTGAGGGGCCACCAAAGTTGTGGCAGCCGATTGCAGCCATGGCACAGCCATCAAGCTCGGCAGGTTGGTTCTCACACTGCTAGAGTTGGCATCGCACCGTCTGGCCAGCACATGTGCAGATGAGTCAGGCGCGGGACCCTTGTTTCGAACCCGCCCTACAAGCAGCGTGCCGAGTGACGGCACTGTGGCTGACATCTTGGACGCGCGTGCCAGACGTCGAGAGGCATGACCTCATTGCCGAATGCACAATTACGCCCTTTTGTTTGCAGTGCTTCGTTGCTTGCAAGAGGCCTACAACTCCCGAAGGAGCAGCTGTCCACAGATTCCTTGCAGGACATCCGTGGTCGCAAGTGTCACAGTGACTCAGATGTTGGATTTGTTGGTCGCCAGCCACTAGGGCATGTAGCGATGTGATCTCATTCATGCGGAATTGGCACAAAGGTGCGAAAGCAAGCTGCCGGTGTATGCTGGTGTTAGTATTTCCTGAGCTTCGGGCCCGTGGCATCCCACGTCCCATACAGAGCTTTAGGCCGTTGTTGTCCTTGCAGCGGCAAGCCGCAGCAAAGAGGAGGAAGCACTCCAGAGCGCAAAGCCCGCTCACGCTCCGCATACTGCAGCACAGCAAGCGACTGCCGTCTTCATGATTCGGCTCAGCAAGCTGTGGCAATCGCACGCCACTGGCACTACATGCACTACAGGTTCGACTCGCACCGATCGCTGCACGGGACCCCAAAGACCTGTCCCCCATTTGGAAGCAGTTTGTGCAGGAGCCAAAGTTCGCTCAGTATAGTGGAAGTTGCTGCGGTCTTACGCTTCTGCTGAATTCGTGGTGTAGCTCGGATGTGCATCTGCATGCGACAGCCACACAGGTGCTTTGCCCGCTTCTCCTTTGTGCATGTATGCTCGATGCTCAGTCCTCGGGACCGCTACGTAGTGCCAGAATCACAGGCCTTGGCCACGATTCCTGCGAGGCTCCGAGCCATTTTTCATCTTCTTTGGACTAGCCTGACAGGATTGTGGCTTCGCTCATCGATTAGTTCTTGTGAGAGTCACCAGCGTTAAAGCACACGCTTCAGGTTGCACTGCATGATGCACCTACACTTCCTGCTTGGAGCTGTGGCAGCTACTCGTCGATCCAAAGTCAAAGCCCCCATAGGCCCTGTCTCGGGACTTTTGCTAGAACATGACCGATGCAGAGGCTTTCGCAGTGATTGCTGCTGCTTCTTGGCAATTGTGCACGGAGGTTGGGCTGTGTGTAGTTTAGGTCAAAGGTTGCCATTGATCTGCGAACCATGCCGCAGCGTCAGGTTCAGGCGCCTGCACCGTCCGTGCATGTCGAGCTGCCCTCAGACTTCATATTGAGGCCTTGGAGCAGGCAGCGAAGCATTCCAGTTTCGATTGATGCAGAGGTTTGTAGAGCCGAGTCGCCTGCGGCTCTGCAGGTGCTGCTTCTGCTTCGTGCTTTAGCATTGTCCGTCCTACAGCAAGCAGGTTCGAGACGTAGCGCGAACCCTGAGTACGTCGATTTCGCAGGCGACCCAGCTGAGTTGTCAATGCATGCCAAGCCCAGACCCAATCCGAGCAAAAACAAGGCTGAATTGGGCGTGGTTGACCAATATCGTGACCGAGTGGGGTCCCCGCTGCGACGGGAGCCGATGACAAAGGCTTTGATAGCCTCTCTGCGTTAAGCCTGACGGTGCAAGGTTTGAGCATCGAGTTTCACAGCTGCTGTTACGTGGCCAGTGCCCGCGAGCATCTCGGATGGGTCGGGCACAGTCAACGCCACTGTGTGCCAAATGTCTTAGGTACCGCACTCCTGAGGAAGCACGAGAAGCTTGTTTGTCTCGCAGCAACCTTTCCTGGTCTGGCAATGCACACTCGTTAGACCTGCACACTTGGGGGCCCTGTGCGAAATGAGGCCCTGATTCGCTGGTACTGCGCCGGGCCAGCGACTGCTCCACCCTGCGCTGCACAGCTTAACTTGGCTTAAAGTCTCAAGCCTGGCCTTCGGCCATTGAATCCAGGCAAAGCATACTACGACGGCCAGAAGCAGGTTCATCCAGTGAGGTGCTTACATCGGTGTACATCAATGTGAAAGCCGGGCCATCTCGAGTTCGATTGGCATTACAGCTATCAGGACAGGCTACGACTCCTGCATCCAGCTTGCGACACAGAAGTCTTGCAGGCAGTCGAAGCTGATGCTGACAATACTTCTGTTGCTGATCCTTGTAGCCACATCAGCTCGGTGCCACCGTGACATGCGCTCGCTTGAGGTGCAGTGTGTTGCACTGTTCAGGCGTGCAGCGTCGCTCTGAATCTGGCCTTTGAGCACCGGAGAGCTGAACTTGGCTGCCCCGCCCGCTAGTGAGCTAGTGACCGATGCGATGCAGACTTGTCGCGGCAGACACAGCGTGCACTTAATGCTTGTGCGACCATTACATGACATGCGCAACGATTCACGGGCTGCGCGCAGCATGGCAAAGCCGAGCAGGCTCTCTTGGAAGCGAATCCTGGCATCGAGCGAAGAGTCAACACCGCGGAGCTCGCACGCCTGCGGGAGTGCTGACATGCGCGCTTTTGCGCTGCTCAGCCCGGATGTCACGAAAACTGGCAGCCTTTGCTGTTCCAGGACCTCTTCAAAAAAGAGGAGCAGAGCTCGTTGGAACGGAAAGTTGTCCAGCTCTGAGCCTGACGGACATGCGAATCCTCGCAAAGTCTAGGCTTCAAGTCGCCAGGCCAAACTAAACGAGGAAGATCAAGCAGCAAGGCCTGGCAGCCTAGCATCGCTCGACCTGTGAAGCGAGCTGCGGCCACAGGAAGCAGATTGCTGTCCTGGAAGCCTACAACGAGAAGTTGAAGCTGGAGATAAGAAAGGCATCCCAAGCCTCTGAGTGGAAAGTTGATGCAAGGATGGTTCTGATTGTGACAGATTGATGATAGCGGCTCTTCGACTTCAACATTGGTGGACCCGCACCTAAGAGCAGCACCACATTGGACTTTGCCTTGCCTTCAGCGCCTCACGGCTACCAGACTTGAAGTCTGCGAGAGCTTACAGTGGCTTACAGCTCGATCATCTATTTGAGACTCCTGACGTCGGAGGGAATCCTCAACAAGTAGGCCAAAGCTGAACTCGAACGGCTCGAACAAGCCAGAGACGACAGTGCACCCTCCCAGTTCCCCCAAGAAACAAAAAGCTGGCAGACAGAGTAGCATTCCACAGCATACTTGTTTTGTTTATAGTGTGTGTGTGTGTTTGAATATGTTTAAATCATGGCAGTGGCAGTGTGCATGAAGCCTTCGTGGTTCTCTTTTGTCGGCGAGGACGGGCTAGCGCCCGAGGGCAGTGCAAGCCTCCTGGTCGTGCGCCTTGTCTGCACGAGACAACAGCCAAGGAAGGGGGCATGTCCACACCGTGCATAGCCAAGGAAGCAGACTTCTGGTTCGAGTGCAGCAATGTCACCTCCTGCTGGCAAGCCCAAAACTGGTCGGCCGAAGAGGCTGGGCACGACGAGCTCTGTATGTCCGCCCACGTTACGCGTGTGCGCACGTTGAGTGTTCTCCGCAACCTGCCCGGGAGGGACTGGGAAGGGGGGGCAGGCATGGGCAGGCATGCTAAATTCAGTCTCGGATGATTTTCTGTGTTCTCAGGGGCGCAACCTTCACAAGAGCTGGCTCTGGTGAAGAAGTTGCAGCTCAGGCTGGGATCTGACGCCTGAGATCCTGCAGCTTGACCCAGATTTGCTCGTCCGTACACTCGAAGCCCCTGCAGGCGGTGCCTGAGTGCTTGCAACTCCCCGAAGGCTCCTAAGGAGCCTGTCGGCATTGCCTCGGCAGTCCAAGACCACGCCGTTCCAACAAAACTGAGTTGCAGCTGTCAAGCATATCCTAGCACCTCAAGTGTGAAGGAACACTAATCCAGCTTCATGAACCACACCGCTCATTTTCCAAGTGCGGGTCAGCATGAGCTTCAACAATCTTAACTTTGAGAGAGCTGGCGAAGTGCTGGCCGGTGCAAGAAGCACAGCTTCAGCTTCAGCTTCCACAGGTACGCCTCCCCGCAGGCACCGCTCCATGCTCGCCAGAACGCCATAGAATGCCGGATCCCTGCTTTGACCACTGAAACTCGCGCGGCCAGCCCTTTGCTCGCCAAGGTTTGAATCATTTTGCTTTGAACTGGGCCTTCCACGAGCCAAAGTACCTCGCTTGGACTGGAGACACGGCAGTGATAAGAGCGTAGAGTGACAGACGTGTTATGACAGGTTTCCAGCGCTTCAACCCTTCGCGGGGCAGTACATCGAGGTGCGCTGTCCAAGTTTGTGATGCGGAAACCCTACAGCTTCCGAACAGCACTCATGGCTTTTGCAGAGTTGCTTCACATAGAATTGTTTCGTGCACAGGTGCTCGGCGTGCTCGCGAATGACCAGGATGCCAATGTTCTCAAAGATGTTTGCAAAGGTTTCGTGTGCCTCAGCTGTGACCAGCCAACCAGACTCCCAAAAGTTCGTGAACATCCCCATTTGTCTGAAGGTGTGTCATCGAAAACCAGTGGTCTTGCATCACAGAGCATCTAGCAAACGTGGTGCTACAGCACGGAGCCTACGGGTGAGTGAAATGCAGCCAGCACGTTCCGTGACTGCAAAAACAATCCCCGACAGAGGTACATGCTGAAGGCATGTAAGCATCCTGAGTACGTCGTGCGGGTTGAGGCTCGCAGAAGCGCCCGCAAAAGTTATGCGAAAAGCCCATATTATGACACCGCGAGGCGCTGGAGGTTTGGACTCCGTGCACGAACTCAGCCATGCTTGTTCAGTGCGCTGGAGCCTCGGCCTATCTCGACCTGCCTGGCCCACCTGGGGCTCCCTGGAAACTGAGCTCACTGAGGTTTGGTCGCTGCTGAATGATCTGATACCCGTTTTGTTAGACAACATGGCGCTGAGCTCAACGGGGAGATGAGAAATCCAGATTTGCATGACGCCATGCCGTGGCGAAGGTCTATTCGCAAGCGGACTACTTGGGCTTTGCACTCATTTTTGCGAAGTGTGTGCTGTGTCTCTGAGGTTTAGAAGCTTCCTTCCTTGCTTCAACCCTCAGGAATGGACAACGACATCTTTGAAGATGACAATGCAGCAGCACTGGCCTGAGCTGCCTCATAGCTTCCCACGGCAACTGGGACGCCCATGTGCATTCCCATAGCATCTCAGGTCCCGGATGATTCCCAGGACGAGCTGTTCCGGTAATGCCAGCATCAGACCAATGAGATGTGGCCGGCAGGACATCAGACCTCGAAATCACAAGGTGTTGTTCATCCCAGCTTGGCTGCAAGCCTGCTGAACTTCTACCCTGCCTTCGACTTGAAGTGAGGCTTTTCAGAGAGAGTGGTATGCAGCGAGCTGAGGCTCAAGAACAACTTCGCAATACAGCTCCACTCAGCTTGATGATGTTTGGCTTGGTTAACTGGTAACAGCTGTGCGGGAAGGAAGAAAAATTAAGGCGTGTCATGTCCAACCACCGCTCACCGCTCAAACATTTCACGGAAGTGGTTGTGTTGCAAAGCCGAGCCTTCCGCATGTCGACGCAAGAGCAGTGACCTCTGCAGCAGCCCCGGGGCGGGGACTGCAACTGGTGCATGGGATGGGAAAGCGGCGCCTGCCGCTGAGGCATGTGCGCCCATGGCGAGGCGGAGCCGAGGACGGGGCGACTCCGGGGCCGAAGCCCCGAGGCCGACGGCTCTGAAAGGGGGCCAGCGGGGCTGAGTTGTCGAAATGTCGAAGAGACTCGCAGAAGCTTTTGCTCAAGTTAGTAGAAGACCCAGTCATGGCAGCAGCCGCTGCCAAGCAGATAATGCCGCCGATCTCAAGTTATCGAGGGTTACGGGCACGTTCCAGCACCTTGCTGTGGGCCAAGGTCTGTTACAAAGAGCGCTGCAAGCCGTCTTGGCACGCTCATGGCAAGACACAGCGATCCCAACGCCATCGGCGTGCGAATCGGCCTGAGGCAGTGCTTGAGCGATGATTCCATGGAAGCACTACCGCAACACTTGTGCAGGCAGAGAGGCTGCAACGGCATGTCGTATACCATGGATCTTGTCTCAGCCGTGGCGACGGTAGCTGATCCTGCGTACGCAGCTGATGTCTCGCTCACGCCGCTCACTCCGGCAAGGATTACACCGACAAGGTCAACAAGTTTGACGAGGCCAGCAATGCCGATTCAAGTCGGTCGATAAAATGACAGTACAGACTCTGAGTCTTCCTAGGTTGTGGAAGCTGATGGAGGCATTAAAGTCGTAGTTGACTCAAAGGCCGTGTGCGACCAAGTGCCCAGGGCTCCGAGACACATGTGTGCTCTTTGTTTCTCAATTTGCTTGTTTTCG
The DNA here is from genome assembly GCA_905231915.1 of Symbiodinium necroappetens. Lineage (NCBI taxonomy): Eukaryota > Dinophyceae > Suessiales > Symbiodiniaceae > Symbiodinium > Symbiodinium necroappetens. The sequence continues at coordinate 17,996 of CAJNJA010015699.1, read as the reverse complement.
GGCCCCCTGGAAACTGCGTCTCAGGTTATGTTCCTGATAGGCACGGAGATGGACTTCGTGAGCAACGAGGTTGGCAACGAGTTACTGCCTTATGGCCTGGAGGGTGCAGCCTGCCCCGATTGCATGTCATGGAGACGGCCTCACCAGATGGTGCACTCAGGTTCGTGTTTAACAACCCCAACAAGAAGTCAGAGTGCGGCTGCGGGCAGAGCTTTAATGTTTGAGGAGGCTGGAGCTGCTGAAAAATCGAGTCTCCCTCTCTCGTTCTCTTTACCCTCTTACTGCTAGGCATGACAGGCAGTCACATGGATTGGAGAGCACGACGCAGTTCGGTTGTGAGGTCGGCCTTGGAGCATGATGCCTCCGCGATGCCACCTGTGTCGCACATTGGCGCACTGTACAGGGTACTGACTCGTCGTTGCTTGAAATCACCGGCATAGCCATTGGTTTCCAAGCTCGGCTGCCTGACAGAAGTCAGCCCGAGAGTCAAGACACAAACTGGACCGCATCTGCAAAAAAACATCGGCATGGCAGAGTCGGGCGTCGCCCTATGTCGCCTCCTTGATCCTTGACGTTTGGCCAACATCTGAGCTCACGTCCAGGGCCAAGAAGCTCCGTGCGGCGGGCCAGCAACAGGCCCGGGAAGCTGCACAAATTGCCTTTGCTAGTTTCTGTATTACTAGCGTAATGCTGTCTCAGCACGCGAGAGTTGTGCTTGTCGATGGTGTCCTCTCGGTTTCGCAGCCGCGACTTGCGATATGGCCTGAGATGGAACAGACTTCTGCGGCAAGAGAGAGATCAGCCACCTGCAGTCATCAGCAATTTGTCTAGAATCACACAGCATCACAATCCACGGGCAGCAGATTCTTGGACCTAACACTGCTGGGCATGCATCCGTCCGCGAATGGCGGCAGCACGAGAACAAGGTGCATCGCCACACTTACCAACCTGGCCTTGTGCTCCGACGCTTGTAGGGGCAATATTGTGAATTTGTCGCCCTGGTTGCACCTGCAAGTTTTGACAACGACGCACCGCTGTCCGACAGAGGCCGTTGACGGCTCGAGCCTTTCGTTCATCTTTCAAAAGAAGCCACTCGCAGAGCTGTTCATTTCGAGTCGAGGAGGTCAGCAAAGCCTTGTGAAGTATCAGCAAACTAGCAGCGGCCGCTTCATTGCAGCCATGGTCATACCTATTCCAGGAGGCGCAGAAACAAATTTAACCGCTGAACGAGTTCCGCCCCTTTCTGTTCTGAGGTATAGGAACGCCTTTGATGGGTCCTCCACCAGCCATCGTCGCCCAGAAGTTCAAGGCATGCTGCTGCGGTTGCCTTCGATAGCTTGTCCACACGATCTGCGCGCAGATCATCAAAGCCTGCATTGTGATTATGATCGTGCATCTGGTTTGCACCTGGGGCATGTGCAACATGTGATTCCAGCTTACTCTTCGTGGAGTGCCTGGTGCACTCAGGTGCACCTGCGGTCAGCTTCTTGCGGGAGCGCTGTTGGGGCAGCTTGCGTCTTGGCTTTGATTCGTCATTGCGCAGCTTCTTGCGGCTAGACCTTAACTGGCACGGCGGCAATTGCCAACCCTAGCTGGAGCTGAGCGATGAAATCCTCAGCCTTGCGACCCGTTACCTAGACTCTACAAGTCAAGCATGTTGCTTGGGCCTACTTAGACTTGGCTCCCGTCGAGGAGGGCAGAGCCTGTCCTGCAGATGGCAGGGGGACGCTACGCAGCAGAAACAGAGTCGGCTGGCCGTAGACCTTCTGCAGCCGTGATCATCCAAAGTACTATGCTGGCGAACTGCAGATGCCTTGAAAGAATGATCGGACATGGCTGCAGCATACTGGAGCAATAGTTTGACTCATGCGTGCAAACAGCAACTCCCGGAAGCATGAGCTGTCGCCATATCAGGGCTCTCTGCACAGACTCGCCTTTGAGCTACAGACCTCGGATTTAGATCCTGAGCGAAACGGGCTGTGATGCATGTCTCCATGAGTGTTCATCTTGGCTTGTGCTTCCAATGTGACGGCGCTTCTCGTTTGGACCCACAATGTCAGGTTGAGGCAGCATCCTTCATCAGACGCGATTCGAAGCTCGCGTAACATAACATCGTGGATACGGTTTGTCCTTTCCACTTGGATGCGTCGGATGACTTCTTTTAGTAGGGTAGCGTCGTGGATGTGGTTTCTCCATGTTTCTCCCAGCCATATTTAGTTACAGCTGGCGACTTGCATGCGTGTTGACTCTCAACTGCCATCTGCCAAATCCAGGGAGACGCGCTGCTGTCATCCCTGAATCTCATTCTGAACACGTTCATCGGTAACCCAGCGATCTTAGATGTATGAGTTGCGACATTTAGTCGAATTTTGGTGGCTTTGCATGCAGGTGTCAAGGGATGCAGTCGAACACAGAACTTGCTTCAGGTATTTGGATGCTGAAGGATGACCCACTCATCGGAAAGATTTTCGACTTTCTGGCGAGGACCGGGCGCAACATTCCAATACCAGTCCTGTTTCTTGCACTTGTAGCGGGTCTGAGCAACAGCTCCCCCGAAGTATCGGGTAAAGATGCTATATCGGCAGCTGACACGACAGACGGCTCCGTCAACAAATCGAAGCCGCAGCTTCAGCGAGAGAAGGAGGGGTGGTATGAAATGTGAGTGTGTGTGTGTGAGTGTGTGAGTTAGAGCAACGATTGAAGTATGCGCAACCAACTCGGAGGAACTGCATTTGGGATGCCTGTGGTGTGAAGTTCCCGGTATTCTGAAGTGACCGAAATGTGTGGAGTTCTGTCAGGAGCTGCTGTGGGACTTGCGCAGAGCAATGCCAGGGAGGCATGACATGCCTCATGCCCTTCATCATTTGCACCCTGTCAGAAGAGGCGTTGCATGTGGGACGTTTCAGGTTGCTACGTAGGTTTTTGGAAGGGGGTTTTTGCAAGACTTGCCAGGCTGTTTTCCTCCTGCCTTTACGAATGAACGGTTTACACGGCTTGATTCGGGGGTCACACAACCTTGGAAGGTCAGAAAAGCCAACTCAACAAGGTCGGCCCACAAAACAGGAATAGTTCCGTGGCGAGCACAGCTGCAACTACGACCAAGAGCTGGAAAGAGGTTCTCCTGCCGGAAGCTGCAATAAGCTCTGGCATGGCCAACCACCATTATTTCCGGCCTGTCCGGAAGCCAAGAGGCAGTTCAGAACATGTCGGTGCACCACGGGCGACTTCTGGCACTGCTGGGCCACCTGCTGTGGCACCTTGAGATGGATCAGACCGGAGAGTCGAGGAGAAATCCGACGTGTGACTTCTCTCGGTCTTGGCCCGTACATGCCGGTCTCTGGAGGTCCGGAGGAGCTTCTTAGTCTTTTTTGTTGATGATGCCCGGAACAAGCACACAACTTGTCGGCGCCCCTGCCGCAGCCGACACAAGGCCGAACCCCAGGAGTGAGAGTTTTGGTTTTGATACCGGAGAGCCCTATAGAGGCCTGAGTCGTGCAACGAAGCGGTGGCCTTCGACTACAGGAAAATCACCGGGTCTGCGCTTGGCACATCTGGAAACTCTAGCATTCTGAGGTTACAGCCACAGTGCGAGACAAGCAAGAAACATGAGGGGCAAGCATGTGTGGTACTTCAACTGCGCGATATCGCTTAAAGCTAAAGGGTCAGCACGATCCGTCGGCGTTGTTTGCGCGCTGAGGCAATATCATCACGGTGTTGCTCCAGATCATCCTTTCGTCAGAAATACAGCTTCTGGGCCTTGTCGTACCCGTTGCATGAAAATATCTTGATACACCCCGTCGCAGCAGTGGAAAAGCTCTGCATGTCTGATGCGATGGTGATTCCAGTACGATTTCTGGCCTTTTCAGTGCTCTTGCAAGGCTCATCATCCGCGATTTTAAGGTCATGCTGAACGCGGTATCATTTTATGCCACTTAGCGAATCGAGGTGTGATGACACTTCAGATTTTGGTGTGTGTTTCAGCCGCTTGCCAGTCAAGGATGCATTCCGTGTGTGGCTCCTGTTGGTGTCGACTGTGGGAGCGCTTCTGGCACAAATAATCGGATCGATCTACGGCTATCTGGCATACCGAGAGGCCAGGGACGAAAAACGCTGGTGCACAGAGTTTACGGTGGTTGGCAGCTAGAGGCAAGCAGAATCTAGAAGTTCGAGCACGCACGAAATGATTCGGTTTGCGAATCTTGCCGTAGCAAGGAACTCAGACTTAGCTGTGACGTCGAGCACATCGGCTCTCACTCAGGTGTGCAGTTTGCACATGTGTAGGAGATGACAGTTTGGTTCGGCTCTAACTTCAAATCCTTCATGTTTCTTTCGCCTCATCCCACTGTTCAGCATTCGATCTCGATGTGTGCAGGTGCGGGATTCTGGAGTTACGATGTCGGGTGGAGACTGGAGCAGTGGCGGCACAGCCTACCCGCAGGCCAGGGACGGGTCACCCGAAGAGCGCAACTCATGCCTTTTTTCTAAGGCGCGTGAGTCACATGATGAGATGCCGAGGGACTCGAGACCAGCCGCTTCATGGCAGCATTCGGGTGCAGTGTTACAAGGGCTTTCGTCCGACAGTGACCGGAGGGACGATGGAAGGGGAGGGAGGGGGACGGGAGGGAAGGCTCGTAAGCCGGTCGTACGACCGACCATGCAAACGCAACTGAGGCGAATTTCCAAGCCTTCCAGGGAAGCGGACAGCGTCTCGGTGGTTGACTCAAATCTTGAGGGTGTTTCACCAAAGTGACAAAAAGATACCATCAAGTGGCCGAGAGGGGCTGCTTCCGCGCAGAGATGCCAGAACAGCGGCATCACAGCTGACTTCGCTGCTTGGGCAGTCACAAGGCACTGTCCAAACGACAGTTGCAGGCAGCCCCACTTCTAAATCCATTCCTGTCAGCCTTGTGCTGACCATAGGCTTTAACGATGTTCAAGAGGATCTGCCAGCTGTCTTCATCGCCGACAACACATGGCCCTGATAAAACCTGCTTGATGCACTGCGGAAGATCTAGAGTCTCGCTATTTCTCGCTAAACAGATTGACGCAAATCATCTGAAAGAGCTTCAGTGCATTCGTGTAGTGTAGCTAACGTGCCAGGCCCCTCGTCGCATCAAAGGCTGAGTCCAGCTGCTGTTCAATCACTGGCCAGGATCCCAGCTCTCCGGTTTTAGCATTGGGCAGTGCTCTGCGAAATTCCTACTCAGGCTGCCTGGTGCATCACGTGCTGGCAAGACGACTTGTAGACTGCGAAGTAGAAAAGGGTCTACAGTGAAGTTCCATTGATTTGTCGCATTTGCGTGCGTTTCAGCCGCCACCTGCGTGCAGTGAGTTGCACCCTTCAGATCAAGCTGTTGCTTATCCGGGAGGATGGCAAAGAGGAGGAGGACGATGACGATGAGGAAGCGGCAAAGTTCGTTCATCCCATTGATGAGGCAAGCGCAGCCACTATAGGCTCGTTGAAGCAGCACTGCAGCACAGCAAGTCGAGTTTTCGGCAAGCTGGGTCTTTTCGCAAATGCATACTGTAGGTTGGTGACCACAACTTAAACGATGACGAGAAAGCCTGGATTCAGCAGGACTCGGATGAAGCTCGGTGCTGAGAGTTTGCATGACCAAGCATATCATCATGAGACTTGTCTCTCGTTGCAGCATGAGGGCGACATGATCTTTCAGCTGGAGACTCTTCCTTCTCTGGACAATGATTGTGACGGAGATGAGGAAGTTGAAACTGCAGGCACCCACGGCCGAAACACGAAGTGCAGCTCCTGTGCTCCGCAAAAGCTTCCTGGCCAGACGGTTTCAACGTGTGGATGAGGAAGTTGGAGGACGCTGCTCCAATGTGTGGCCTTTGTTCAAGGATGTGTGCTTTGTGCTCTGTGGGCCTCTGTAGCAAGCCAGTTCTTTCGGACATCTTCTCGCTTCCACGCATTCATACTGGCTCAAGCGAAGCCCAACCGGTGGGCCGAGCACAATGAAGAGATTTCTGCCTCAGACTTAGCACGTCGCTTCCACTCCGATTATCCCGAACCAAACATGCTCAATGTGTGGCAAATGTGTGCTTAGATTCGATGTTAATTAGTAGCCTTAAATGTCTGCCTTGGCACTGCCTTCAGATAAAATCTTTCAGCGGCAAGTGAAAGCTGATTGCGACGGATTCTGCGATGAGTTCGACAGACAACTTCTTAGCTGTTGGCCCAACCTCTGACTACACTAAGGCGGTCAGGTTGGTTGCTGGTGCTGCTGGCAGTCGCCTAAGTTGCGGCGGAGGGAAACCTTCGGACTTTGAGATATCCAGCATAAAGGACAACCCCTTCTTCGTGTGACGATGAGGCTGTTCCCGCCTGCTCCTTGTCCACCGCAGATCTAGCTGGGCAAGCTCCAAAAAGCAGAGCGCAAAGGCAGACGATGCAGCAATGCGATGTGATGTCCAACGCTCAACTCGCTCCACGCTAGAAGGCTGGAGCTGCAAGCCCAAAAGTACGAGAGAGAGGCAGAAGATGCCGAAGCAGAGGCTGCCGCGTACCAAGCACTCAGCAAACCGACTCGCTCTTGTCCTCACCCCAGCCTTTGATCTAAGGCACAGTGGGCCCGAAGGGCAGAAAATGCCGCAACAGATGCCGGCACGGTGAATGAGAAAGTCATGACCGCCACGAGCCCAGTGAGCCCAGCACATGCCGTTTCTGCATTGCCGTCGCTGCAGGCCATCCGCAAGCGTCCCGTGCTTGACTGGGCAAAAGTCCCAGACAGTTCTCAGCGACTCTGGCGATTGCACGCACTTAGGACTTGCTGTAATTCCAGTTTCAAGCGGGCATGTTTGTGAGGTTCAAGCCGGTGGCCGTTTCAAGCGGCTCTTGAAGGACTGCCTGGCGTGCGCTTCGCCGGCTTGTGGACCGTGTTGGTATTTGCTTTCCTGACAGGATCCGGCACCCTCACAAGCTTCTGAGGTCGCTGGAGAGGCCGTCGCGCCGTATGTCAAGGCCCATTTTGCATCACGGTCTTGCTGCTTCCTCAACATGGGGCCACGGACGCGCAATGTGGGCCAGTGTCAAGTGGTTGGAGGCAGAGCTGTCGTACACGAAATCTCAACTGGACTACACCAAAGCTGTGCGAGACCAAGTGATGGCACGCGAAGCTTGGGCGAATTCTCAGATGGAAGCATGAAGCAGGTCTTCAGTGGGTTCCTGCCTAGGTAACTGCCACGAAGCTTTAAGAACGGTGCCGTTTGAGCAAGGAACGAGTTTGCACAAGCTGAGCTTTGGCATAAGTCTGGTTTTGTCATCGCCACCTACACAAGATCTATTTCAGTTGAGGTAGCTGCACAGCGGTATGATGTCTAACCGCTCAAACTAAACGGATTCAATTGATGAATTCGGGGTTCTGCATTCAGTAAGTCAGTGATTTACACACAGCTTCGTTTAAACATCGCATTGCAAATTGCTTGAGCGACGCGAGCTCCCAAAACACTAAATTAAACGCATCAGTTAAACTTATCATGAGCCATCGCGAGCAAGAGCCGATAACTAATTCACTTATCACGCCCAGATGTCTCAACAGTCTTGCTAACCGTTTAATCAGATTGAGCCAATATCGAAAATTTGGACAGGAATCACTTGTTCAGTTGTAACTTGACGGAACCGAGGTCTTACACCCCTTTCACTGGCGCCCGCTCCGCCTATTCTTTTCTCGATACCCTTGATATCCTTTTGAAGCCTCCTCATTCCTTGTCCATCTCTGAGGCATCGGCATGGAAAGCCGAGGCCAGTGCCACGGAGCAAGCCATGAGAAAGCTGCAGGCACAGCGGCTCGTGGCTTTGTGCGTAGCTTAGCCGGCGATGCAACTTGCCACAGGGCTACGCGGACCAATACAGAATGAGTGGAAGCAGTTCCGAGGCAGATTTCTGTCTTTCTCTCAGCTTCTGATTTCATAACCCATTCCTGGATGCAGAGGCCGCGCTCTATGCCAGGGAGGCCGAGACTCTGGCCAAGCGGGCCGAGGTCCACACGCGGACCGCGGACAGTCATGACTTGCCACAGTCTGCAGCGATTGGAGGATGCGCGAACGACCGCTGCGAAGTATTCAACAGTCGCAGACCGGATTACGAAGGCAATTCCGACGCCTGTCCCTCAGCAGCTACTTGTACAGCCAACCCTCTCAGCATCTCTCCGCATTTGGTACACCCTCTGAGGATCAAAAAGATGGAAGGAATGGCCGCAGCTCGTGCCAGGTGAGGGGAGTGGCATGCGGTGCGGTGCCAATTTTTCTGCTCCATTTTTGCCCCAAGAACTTCGGAAGGTGGGCAGAGCAGCCTTTCCCACAGCTTCAACCCCAAGAGGCTCATCACGCGATTTTAGGAGCCTGTGCTGACTGCCATGTGAATCACTGCAGCTGCCTTCAGAGATTGATTGCCTCCTGTGGTTGTGGTCAGTTGGTGACCGTCACGGTGGCGCCGCCGCTGGCAAGCTGAGTGTGGCCGCGTGCTTGGGATCGGCAATAGGCTAGCAACGCCATTTACAGTGGGCATAGGACATGTTCGCCCTTCTTGCATTTGCATAGAACAGATTCAGATAGAAATAGGGATGCTCAAGATGTCTTTGGTTTTTTGGAAGGAATACTATGCTGCTGTGAGCCAAGACTGAAATTTCTGCTTTACGCCACTAACGTTTCACGTGTCGCCTGATCGCCAGTGTGCGCGAGAAAAATCAGCAGTACATCTGCAGAACCAGGACAGTCATATTCTTGCAAGAAGAATAGAATTTTTGAGGATTTGCGTGACAAGCTCAGACACGAAAGCCGTGGCGACGTTCGTGCGAAGCCTTCAGTCGCTGGAGCCTGAGAAGCAGACTCTGGCAGATGCAGCGCACAGATGGCCTGATCAGCATCGTCAGGGCCGCTGCACATCACATCTCGGTGTCTTTCAAGGATGAGCTTCTTGGGCAATTGCGGCAAGCTCTGAAAGATGGCAACTGGCTGCCATTGACGGTACAGATCTTAGACTGTGCGTCGGTTCAAGTTCCCGCGCGAGCTGGTGCTCAAAGCCCTGAGGCGGCAAGGGCCGTGCCGCGGAGCTCCGATGTCATCAGAGTGGCGGTTTCCTCGTATTGATGTGGCCACTGCGGCGCTCTGCTGCGCTCTGTTTGAGACTCTGAGGTCCGGAACCTGTCTCGGCAAGAGACTTTGGAGACACTGCGGGCACTTGTCGTCTGCATCCCATTACCGTGCAGTCACGCAGCCACATGTGGGGAAGTTCCTCGGACGCTGCGAGGCAAGACACGAGCATCCGCCCGAACAGCCGAACTCCAGCATGTGGATCAATTTTGCTTGCCGCCAAGACAGCTGGGATTCGTTGCAGGTACAGATGACATGACACGTTGCATGTGCACCATCTTGCGCAATGCGCACAAGGTTCTCGATTACGAAGTTCATGATCTGCATGGATCAGCAGAGTTGCGGTCCATTCTCAGGCTGCATCGGCACTAGCTTGTCGGCCTTGTCCAGCTGCTTATGTCACAATCTAGGGCATTCACGTTCGTTGCCTCTCTAAGATCGCCCTGTCGGCTCAAGACATGCAGAACGGCAAGCGGCATCACCCCCAAAATCCTAAACGGGTGTCGCTGCAGGTGTTGACACCGGTAATTCAGCAGCCGCGAACCTGTCATTGAATTGCACGCATGCACTTAAGCCAAGCCTACGAGGAGCCATCCTAAGATTTCGCGTTTGTGATGCAGCTCAGCCGGCCTGGTTTGCGCTGGACAGAGATATGGTGCTTGCCTCGTACCGACAGCATGGGAATGATGATATGTCCTTGGTGCAAGCCTGTCCACAAGCTCCAAGCAGCAACAGACCGCCCAGGTGGCTTCTAAGTTGTACCGTCTGTCTTTCTAGTCGTAGAAGGAAGGCCCGGTTCAAGGCATGACATTGGAACCTAAATGTCCCGCCAGCATGCATGTGCGAAATGCTTTGTGGCGATGTGTTCGGGGCAGGATGCAACATGCTGGGGCTGAAGGCACGCTATCTGAGGATGTGGTGAGAGTGTGCTGCAATTGAGGTGCAGTTCAAAATTCTGGGTCCGGGGATTCAGCCGGCCAGTCAGACACCCGCGGCAGCCTCGGCATTTTTAACAAAATGCAGTCACCTTACTGTCTACATCGTGCAGCAGGTCCAGACAGAGCTGCGTATCAACGGCTCAGATGAGGCCTCTCTGCGATTTCCGGACTCCAGAGCATCTAGCGCGATTCTGCCTGCTCCAGCTTTCAGGTGCTGGTGGTGCCAATCGTCACGAGCACAAAGGTACTTGAGCTCAAGCAGCAACTTGCGATGAAGCCGGAAGCTTGACAGTCGCGGAGGTGGCATTGGCAGAGCGGAGAGTGCCACGTGAGTTTTCAAGCAGTGCTGGATCCCACCGGATAGCCACAATGATCCGACAACCATGAAACGGTCCTCAGAAGTCGCCGCAAGGCTCGGAGTGGACCCCGATTCTCTACAGTTCGCCACGAAGGCTGGATGCTCTTGGAGGACTCTTGTGGACGCTGTAGCCGCGACATATGATGTGGCTGGTATCTTCCGCTTCCTGGCACCCTCGTCCTTTGTTTCTGAGTTAAGCCCGCAGTTGGCAGGATGCAGATGGACCATGAGGAGGTGTGGTGTGTTCGATTAGGCTTATCTGTGTGCTGGGTCGTTCATGTTTGCACTTCGTTGCCGCTTTGGAGCACTGGCGCGAAGCTTGCCCTTGCTATGAGGTGAGAAGACAGGTGAATGTCAAGGGCATTAAATCTTTCAAGCCGGAGAGAACAAAGTGCGACGAGCAGCAGTCACAAGCTGCATTGGCTGCCACATGCCCTTGCGCTGACAGGTACGAAGATCCGTTTCTCATCATTGGTGCTGGACATATCGGACTGCGACACGCGCACTGCCTGTTTTAACACAAAGCCGGCTGAAGAAGCTCCGGGTCGGAGCTGGCACGACAATCCTCGACAAGCCCTCATGTGTGGCTGCACGTCTGCTAAGCACAACGAAGTGCATGCAATCAGTTCTGATTGCCAAGCTACTATTTTCCGTACGAAGGGAGGGACCCATGCCGAAAATGCCAGGGCCTTTTCCTGCTGCAGAACGACCACCCAAATTTCATCATCGTTGATCGCAGAGACAAGGCGGGAGAATCTGAGGCCAAGCCCCTTCTGTGCGTTGGTCTTCCAGTGCAGGTCGGCGGAACTTCCTGGATTTCACAGGCCAGAGCTGGCAGACGAACACCGTCGGATGCGTCGCCGTGTCGTGTGGTCAGGCGAACAAGACCTCAAAGCTGCAAACCGAGCTTGGCACGTACCACCTGCAATACGACGAGCAGAATCCGGTGCCACTCCCAAAGTGATGAGTCTAGAGACTTTTAAGTTAGGATTGCACTCAAGCTTGAATGCCTCGCGAAGGTACCCAAAGACATGGCAACCTGGCCCTCACGCGACGAGCTTCTGGATCACTTTGCCAAGGCAAGCTCAATGTGCCAATCTTTCGAGTGAGACTGAGAACGCCAATCGATTACCACAAGCACAACTGGCAAGCTTTGGATCACAATTTACGTTGCCTTAGCTTATGTCATGAAGCATGAGTGCCGCACTCAACCTGCACAGGTGTCGTCCGAATACGGACTGATGCCGTACATTCAGCTGGAAACGAATGCCCCATGCTGAGAGTGATTTGAGTATGACTGGAAATGCAGTTGTAGGTTGTCTCTACCAACACGACAGTCGTTGCTCTTGAACCCTAAGGCCAGATATCATATACCAAATCGCTCAGTAAAATGCGATTCGAGCACCAAGCAAGATTCAAGCCCCGGGTCGAGCAAGGTTTAGGGCTTAGGGCTTTTTAGGGGTCTAAGGTTTGCAGAATCTACAGAACCTAGGGTTTATAGCATCATTTCAGAATCTTTGTTTTAGGAGCCCAAAGTGCCTTCGGGGTTGATGGTCCAAGAGTTTATAGGCAATTTATAGGGCTTTAAAACAGGTGAAAAGAGCCTTCAGAAGCTTTTGGGAGGGATTTAGCAACTGCAGTTACGAAACTACTTGCATCGATTCAGAAATCATTTCGTCCTTTTCAAGAAACTACCGCCACTCAGAAACTGCGGTTCAGCAAACTATGGTGCACCGATTCAGAAACTAGAAAGTGGATGCCCCGCCTGACTTAGAAATCCAGAAACAAAACCCATTTCCAAACAGCCGAAGCGGGACGAGGATGGCAGAAGGAGGGATGAAGATGGCGGCGAAAGATTGTTGAATGCCCCATGGGATGGACAAAGATTCCGATGGCATGGATTCACACAATAAGGCGCCTCTCGCCTCGCAGAGGGACGACAGTAGATACCCTCCGCGAGAGCATTGTCCTTGCCTTTCAATTTTCTTGTCATCGAGCTGGCCAGCATCCGCGCGTCCTTAAGCTCTGGGGGGTGGAAGCCTCGGCCCAGGCCCGTGGAAACGTCAAAGAAGAAGCCAACACCAGAGAGTTCTTTTCTGAGATGATAAAGACTGAAATTCCCCGCTCACGCCTTGCGAGAGGGAGGAGAGATAAGGATAGTGATGGCAGATTGTTCACCCTTTGCACCTCGCGAAAAACAGAGGCAAACCAACGAGCCGCCTCGTTTGGCGACGGTGGTTAATCCCATATCTTAGCGAAGCAGTGACACCAACGCGACGGTGACAATCACGGGTACTTCTACCAGTTTCAGATTTGTGTAATCCTACGAAGACCGTTGAGCCGCTTCTCGCATGAAAGTTGTGATGACCGTTATGACTATGGCTGTGAGCATCATAAGATGGTTAAGGAGATGGTGACAGGGGTGCTGATTGTTCTTTCGTTGCCAGCTGATGCGCGATGTTGAAACCGGCTCAACGCGCAGCAGGGTTTGTCTTCTTCATCCTTGCTACTCATCAGGTCACTAGGTACTCCGTTTCAGTCAGATTCGCCATTTGGACAATTCGCAGTATCCACCCGGACCGGCAATCGTCGCTCTCTCGCATGGCCAAAACTTCTCGCTGACACAGTCGGCGCTTGTATTCCCCAGTCTGCTCTTTCAGCAACCCTGTTCCCGAATCCGCGTTCCTTAGATACCGAATCCGGGGACTGAGGTTTTGAATCTTAGGAAATTGGGATTGAGTGTGTGCACAGACAGAAGGGCTGCTAGTGCATGCGACTTTTGAGGTTCCGCGTTTTGTGCATCGGGTATAGGGATGAGGCCTCAGCCTACGGCCTAGCGGTTCTGATGTCTCAGCGTGGTTACAAGCGCAAATCGGCCTGCTACCAGTACCGAAAAAACTTGACTTGGATAATCTTCCGTGATCTTCCATGCCGCAGGCATGAAGGTCTCCGGAAGAATCTTTCGTGGTGTTGGGAGCAGTAGTTGAGAGTCCGGGAGCCGGCGGATTGCAAACGTTGTTCGTGCATTGCTCTTCGCCCTTACGGTTGACCGTGCATGCGCAGTAGCTTCTCGTAAGTTGAGACTGAGTTCAGTCAAGAGGAGAAGGCTAGCTAGCAGCAGTCGATACGAGACCGAGAGAGGTGAAAGCCATCACCGTGAACGGGAACAGCTGCGCACACGGACCCTTGGAAGTCAGCCTGGAAGCAACACAGCCATGCGGCCACGGTTTCCAAAGGTTGCCGAAAGCTAGGAACGAAGCTGAACGTGCCAGGAACTACACGGGTGTTCTTCCTCCAGAGCCAACCGGGAAAGGTGCCGAAAACTCAGACTAAAGAGGCATTACATGATAATGAGTCAGACAAACCTTGATGCATTGAGGTCAAGCAGCTGAGGGTCAGCAGCGTCTTCATGTGTGCAACTCAGTCGAGGATGCGGAGGGTGTCGTGTTTTGTTTAGAGCGTTAGAGAGTTCAACTAACTGCGGGTGGGCTCGGATCGCCAGATATCGCCAGGAAGACTGGCCCATCGTGAGTGTGCACTCCCACGCACGTGGGGTCGGTGGGATGGCGGAGGGAATCCTTTAGTCGGGGCACGTGGCATTCACGGCAGTGTGTTGCCAGACGTGTCCACGTTGTGCTTCACAACATGCTACGTCGACGGAGCATGCAATACTTGCACTGTGCAAGTTGCCTGCTACTGTAGCCGCGTAGCTGATGGTCTGTTAGTCGACCACATCGGACCACAGATGAAAAGAGAAGTGAATGCGAAGGCCAGCTAGGTGGCCAGTGGCTTTTGACAGGTACTCTTCGTCAAACGGAACCTTGCCTCGAGTTCCCAGTCCTGCCAGGGGTTGTTGGTTCAGTACCGGTGCGGCGTTTCCAAGATACCCTGCCCGGGTCGGCTGCCATCTGGGCTAAATCAAACTTCAGGTTGGCCCGAAGAAGCTGAGGTACCCAGGAAATCTTTCCTTTCCTCGACAAGATACATACCTCGGCGAGGCCAGGTCCAGAAGTCCAGCACCGGGAGCCGGGCAGCCCTACCTAGAGCTAGAGCTTCTCAGAGTTGCCAGGACCTCTTCGGGGGCATGATTGAGTCAGCACCTCGGTGGCTGACGAATGGACACGTTCTGAAGTTATTTAGCCCCTGAAGATATGCGATGTTCGATACCATCGATTACGACCAGGCCAACCCTCCGGTCCTGGTTCAGGCAATCTCATGCGCATGACACGGATTCCACCGACAGGCAGCCCGCGGAAAGGATGTCATGATCGCCGGTCATGGAGCCTTTGGAGTGGAGAATGTCGCTCTCCGAGAAGATTAAGTTTTGTTCGTGCTATGCCTTGCACGGGGACCGGCCTTTCCTTTCAACCTGCGTGGCCTAGATTCGGACTTGCTGCGAGTTCTCTGCCAAGCGGATCTACATGGTTTGCCGCAGGACTGCAGTTTGAACATGTTTGAACGTTTCGGTCTGTCCACTCACTACATGATGCACCAGCATCGCATCCAGGGGGCGAACCACTGAAACTGCACGCTTGAGCCATCTGAGACCCGGAACAAGATAGAACAGGCGACAAACATGCTGTGGCGAGAGATCGGAACATGTGATTGGGTGGTTCAGCCATGATACTAGAATGGGGGACTGTACGGAGCACAGCCATGGTGGATGGAGCGATGCAGATTTGCACGTGCCCTTAAAGTTGGCGATGGATGGGTGCAGTCCGTCCTTGTAGACCCATGGGGTGCAATCCCCAGCTTCGTGCCACGGCTGAACTCGCAACCTTCTGTCCCATGAAGTTCGTCCAGACTTTTTGCTCATTGCGAAATCTACGTTGTGTCCAAAGCCCTTCGTTCAACAACAATATAACAATTCTGCTACTTGCTACCGGTATGAGTAGTAGCTGTAGCCATACTCCTCCCAGGACGAACCTGGCCTGTCCACGCGTGAGCTCTTGGCAGCTTACCTGCATGTCACTCTGAGCTCAGTCAGCACGCCTTGAAAGCAACGCCCTGGCTTGGCTTGAGGTTCTGCAACCAATCACATCCCGCCATTCCGGGTGGCGCCCTCAAGCAAACGATCCTCGAGTTTGATTCCTTGTTTGGTGGTCTGCAGCCTCCCTCTTCCTCGAAAGCATGGAGCCGGCTTACAAGCCGGGCCCCCATTGTTGGGACCTGCACCAGATTGAGTGGAGGGAGGGATAGGGAGGGGCTCTGGCACCAGGCTTATTGGCTACGACCCGTGGCACTGATCTGAGACCACAGCTTTGCAAGAGAAGTTGCAGTGATTCATACAGTTGTTCGCCATGATAGCTGCTGATAGCCTGGTGGATCCTGGCTTGTCTTGCTGGTGTTCATATGTGAGTGTGGTCCTGGCCATGGGTCATCTTTCTGAGCGCTCAACGGTACGTGACCCCGCCCTGGCACAGGCGAGAAGTGGGTAGCAGCATCACCCTGCTAGCGTGCCACTGTGCAGATGCTAATCTACCTCGTAACAACTGCTCATTTGGCGTGGGTTCTCTCGGCTTGGCGGCAGGGGCGAAATGGTGTAGTCTTCTGAAACGTGGAAAACGCTCCATTTTGTATTGATTTGGACTTCGCGAAAGATCCCCCGCAAAAGGTCAGCACGCAATCAGCAATCAATGTCTTGGGAAGGTCATACCACTCTGTCACCTACAATTCTGCCCGAACGAGTGCACAAATTAGCCAGAAAGCCGGAGGCTCAATGTGAGTTGTAGCGAGGTCTGCGGTGCAAGCGAAAGTGCAGAGGCCAGATTTGGCATCGGCGATGTTTACTTCTTGGCCCTCAGCATGGGCAAATGCGAAGTGATCGTCGATGAGGCCGGCAGAGGTTGATAAAGGTGTCGCACAGATTGCCATGAATTGCTTGAAATGCTCCCTTCAAAGAGCTGCAAGCCGGATATAGGTGAAGAGACTCTCGGAAGGGCGCGTTCACCTCCAGTCCGGTCGAGAGTTGTCAGTGCGCCCATGAGGCAACTCGGGCAAAGCTGGCCGCTAATATTTCGCCGAGATTGTTGAGGTACAGACGATTCTGAAAGTGTTCGGTTTCGTCGGCGACCAGGAGGATTGGTTTTTGCGGGTCGTGAAACACTCACTGGCATCTACGCATTGCTTTGTATAGGTTGACCGCCTCCTGAAAATCAAGAGCATGTATGGTTACTGGGTGTCGCTCTCAGCCGCCTGCTTGAGACCACGAAGAGCTTCAAAAACAGAAAGCTTGCACAGCCCGGTAGTTGTTTGCGAGTGAGGGAAATGCCTGCAATGCAACGGAAGAAGTCAGCAATATCCCGAAGAAGTCTTCGGGGAACTGCTGCATGTTTCTTCACTGTTCAGTTCAGCCATGGCTTGAAGCATGGCCGCAGCCAAACGCAGGATCTACCAATGCAGGCACATGCAGGCACGCGGTCATCTGATGTGGGCACAACCACTGGCAGGGGAGGCTGACGAGTGAGTGAAAACTCGAACAAGATATTCACAGGAGATGCGGACATTCCTGCGTGGGTGGTCCGGATCTGTAGTGGGCCCGTATGTGATGGCGCAACGGAACACTTTGATGAAACCCTGGTACGGAAGATGCTGCCAAATCACTCATCATGTACAGGGCACACCAGAGCCGAGTGAACTGCGCAAGTCGAAAATCCCAACGGCACCAAGCCAAGTGCAACCAAAGCTTGTCAGCTGGTCAGCTGTTAGCCAGTACTTTCTGCCCACTTGCAGCGCAACTTGGACCGACGGATGACATGTGAATGTGAGAGCAGAGCAAGCAGCGGTTAACACGAGCTTCAGAAGTGCTGCGCATTGCACCGAGGCAGACGCAGATAATCGCCGCTTCACAGCGAGCGAGAATCCAGGTGCGTGGCGCCTGGTCTTGTTGTCTTGGTGATCCTCTACTAGACGTGACAAAGCTGTGGCACAATCTCTCCTCTCTGACTCATAGCACCCGATCAGACAGTATCAGACACTAGATTCAGCAGCAGCCAGCGATTGGAACCCACAAGAGCTGAGACTGAGAAGTCGAGAATCCCAGTTGCCAAGGTCTATGCCAGCAATTTCGGTGGCACTAGCTTGTCTCCCGGTCGCGGCCTCGGATGGCAAAGTGTCTGAAAAGTTGCAGTGCCTTTTGTCCTATCCCTGACACTGGACGGAGGTGCCATATTTTTTACATTAATGGCCGGGGCCGCAACATTGAGTCAGCGATGCTGAAATCGTTCGGTTTTCCTTTGACAGGCAAGTCACGTCATGTGGTTTCCCAGGGACTGGCTTGGCCCTTGGAATGCTTGGACCCCTCTTGTTCACGATGTGTACAGCTTTCGCTGCTCAGACGCAGCCGCAGGCAGAGACTCGTTGATTCGGCGCAGTTGCCCACGAACAAGAGAGATGATTCGATTTCCAGGTGCGCACTCTTTTTGGGGGCTGAATCGCACTCGAACGGTCTACGTTGGATCAGGTGGCTTCTTAGTCCGGGTTGCAGGGCCGATAGACAGTTGCTCTGTGCCTCGTAGTAGTCCACCGGTCTCAAAAAGTTAGTATGAGTCCTACTAATACTAGTACTGGGTGCTGGCCCTAAGTCGTTGCGC